>CAJUYG010006078.1:0-12729 GCA_910591675.1 Galerucella calmariensis
TTAGATATTCAGAGCAGTAGTTTAATTGCAACTAGGTTTGTTCTTATTATAACTATTTGCTGAATGACCAGTGAGTTTAAATGTGCGTCCACACTATGACGCGCCAATTGGCAAAGCCGTCTACATAATTTGTGTTGGCATTTATTAAGTTTAGTCGCACAATGTTCACTAAAATGTTATTATCTCTAAAACCGTTAAGATTTGGGAATACTAACAGATATACCTCAAAATACATCAAAATAGGTATAAAATTATGATTTCTCATATCCAAAAACCCCTTACATCAAATTTTATTGTGAAAAACGAAAAATAAAATGTCATGTTCACACCCTGTATCTCTCCCAATATCAACATTTTACTAAGGCTAGTTGATTTAAATTTCAATATTTTGAAGTGAAGATTGTACTGTACTTCTATGTACAATTACTTAAGTACCACCCTGTATATTAATCAAATTAATAACTCTCTAGTTCGACCACTCCATTTAAAAGCACATGCTTACTGGCAGACAGTCTGAATCGCACCCGAAGCCGCGAGAGGCCAGTGGCACGTTCCCACTCAACGTTCTCGTTGACTTTCTTTGAAGGAGACCGACAATTCAGCAATTTTCATTGGCACACGGCTGGCTTATTGGCACGTGCCAACGGTCGCGTCTACATCGAATCGGCTTTGCCGATTGGGAAACAGCGGCATAGTGTGGACGCGCGTCTATAAATATAAAATATTAGTGATTAGTTATTAGAACGGCACCTGAAGATAATTCGAGATGATCTATGGCGAGAATCTAATAATCTATAAAAGATATAATATGCACGCCACTCGAAGGTATGATTGAAAATTCATCTTTTAACATTGACTTTAGAAATAGTATAAGCATTATATGCTACTGGAATATGTAAATACGAGTATGACGTATTACTTTATTTTGTACAAAGCATAAAACGAGAAGAAAAACTTTCTCATTATACAAGCGTTTCGAATAAGTTTCTGAACCGAAATATAAATATTAGTTACTTATGCTTTCTAAATATTTGAGCATCTACCATTAAGTAATGAAATTCAGTGCATCTATATTATTTTTTTCCGAATATATTTCCGTCTATGCTTTTAGTAAGTTGGATGGAAATTAATATCCCATCAAATACATAAAATGTGAAAAAATGCAAGTATAGTTTGGCAAGTTTATCTGAAGCTGCGGGGCATCGTAAGAGGCGAAGAAACATGGCGCATATCTGTCATAAACGGTTTATGTATGGTATGGTTTACGTACAACGCTGCCAGAGCTTGAAGAAGCCCGTAACAAATTTGGAAAAGTGCTCATCTTTAAATATTCATAAACTGAAAAATAATGTTAACAGAGGAAATCCAAGGAAACAGGCACATTGAAGAATTAACGTTTAATCATATTGTTAATGTTGTTAATAATGAAAAGTCCCTTTTCTAATTGTTATCACTACATACTTAGCACTTTAGCTTTATCATGGTTAAACGTGGCAATATCGAATGTTTTCGACTGCATTCTTTTCACAGCTTCAGATAAACTTGCCAAAGTATACCGAAATGCAGAAAAAGTTATAGTTAAAAAATCAAGTTATATTTTGACGTTCTCAAAACAAATATTTTCACTTTTCAATAATCAATTATTAAAAGCAGTTGACACACTTTAATCGCGAATCCCAAGAGGTAGACTCGAAAATTAGTCGCTTTCATCCCCTTTTCAAAACTCTGGAAATAACCAATTGAACAATAAAATGTATTTGATTGATTTATACCTCAAGTAGAAAACGCGAGAGGCAATTTTATGGTGGAGTTTCCAATGAATTACCTTTCCTCGTATTTTCGTAGACACTTAAAAGAATTTCGAAAAAGAAAATTGGATAGCATAAAAAATTTCACATTTTCTTTGGACTTATTTATTGGTTTAATCAGGGGGAAAAAGATTTTCCAGGCATATTGTATGATAAAGAGAAGATACCGACTGAATATAAATATTAATAATAATCCTAAATATTTCGGGAAAAAAATTACAATAAAAAAGGCAGAGGAAAATTGCTGGGAATTATTTTCACGCCTGTGAAATGGACTGGAATAATTCACTATGCAATGTCAATGCTGTATTTAAACAAAAAATAGGAGACAAAAGGCTTATTAGTATCACTCAACAAACTAATCAATTCTCTTTGGTTAATTTAGTTTAGGATAGTAAAATCCTAAGTCAAAAATGCTTTCTTCATTGGTACAATGTAAAATTGTTACAGGTACCTATTATTACTTTGGAAAAAGTGAAAGAAATATAACTAATAATACCAGGTGACAAAATATTAACAATAAAATATGTCAGAACATTAAAACCACCAAACAAAGAACAGTATCATTTGTTGGAGCAGGTTGCACTGTTGTGGCATTTACTATTATACGTATATCCAGACGCAAGACATTTACACTTTTTATTCGCGCAACTCTTCTTGCAGTGACATCGCACATATCCTTGGGTTGAAGCCGATACTGAAAATTTTCCTGCAGCGCTTCGTAATGTTATTTCGGTGTCCGTCTTGACATTTTCCAACTTTAAAAATTGTCGCTTACATTTTTCAAATTTGTTGCAGGAACAGAGCTGTTTAAGGACACCGTGAACAGTTCCAATTCGGTAAAATTCATCTTCTACACTTATTATGACGCCCAATATATTTCTATCTTCTGACCGACTTCGATCTACATCTGGAACGGGTACTCTCACGGACATGCCGACAGTTCCTGGTTTAAATTTCTTGCGAGAAGTTTGTAGCATTTTTTGTGCTTGCTTTTTTAGACTTTCCTGGCATAAATCCCTCATCGCTTTAATATTGTTTTTATTCTGCCAATGGTCACATACGTTTTCTTCAGAACATAATAAGCATTTTTGTGTTAATGATCCATTGCATTTTCTGTTGTTTCAGTAGAGAGCAATGCCATTGCTTGTTCTTTAAATCAAACTGAGGTTTTATTGTTAACTTCGACCGAAACTGGGGCTTCGCGTTAGTTGGTTTACAAACTAACCAACTCGCTGGTTATTATGTATTACTACCAATATCGGGTTCACACTTTATCCAACTATCCAACTATCCAACGTGGATAGTTTACAAACTAGCCAAAAATACTAGTTAATTTGTGTAATTTCCTTGTGGTTTGAGTTTTAGCGACAAATTTTGTATAGTATACAAACCAGCCATTACTCGTAGCTATTTTAGTGAAAATATGATTTTTCATCAAAATAACCAGGCAGTTGGATAGTTTGTATACTATCCAACTAGTAAATACTTTAACCGTAACATAGTCAAATGCAGTCTTATCATGCGGGTCATGCGATTCAACAAAGACATACTCACCGTTTTTGTTTACTTTTATTTCGTTTAATCATATCTTCCAAATAAAATCCGTAAGATGAATAAGACAGACATGCAATTTTGACAGGAGAAACAAGGAGTTATGTATTTAGTTTTCAGCGATTCTAAAAAGTCTTTCACCAGCGAAGTTTTTATTTAAATGTCAGTTTTGCGACTTTGACAATTCAAAGTAACAATATGAATTATAAGAATCAATTTTCCGGTATTTTGCATTCTCAAGCAAAAAAAATTGTACTTAATCTGATAGATTATTTCGAGAATTAATGAAAAAGTGGTAACTTGTCAACCAGTGTGCAGGAAACATCAACCATCATTATTTTCCCACATTTTGGTTACCTCTGTGTCTTCTGATTTGATACAAATGGTTAGTGACCATTGAACCCGCACGATAAGAGCGCCTTTGACTATATTAATGTGATGCAATGCTTATACATAAACAATGCTATGTGATTTAAATTCAGTTAAAAACTCACCAGGTCCTTGTCCGTCATATGTGAAATCCTTGATGTACAATGTCCTCGCATCGACTGCATAAACTTCACCAGACACGCCGTGGTGTAACTGAGAAAGTTTTCCTATCAGTTTTCCGAAGTATTGCGCTCCATGACAGTTTTCTGCAAATAAAGTGAACGGATTAGACAGTTACGGCTTCTTTAAACCAAATTCATTGCTACATCTTTAGGGATTTCATGAAATTAAAATTGATCACGAAGGAAATAAAACTTTTCTTCATAAAATAATCTAAATTGTAATTTGCTTTTAAAAACTGACAATTTTTGTTTTAGATAATTTAAAGGTAAACCTCATAGCAAACAGATTCATATATAGGAGCTGTAAAATATTAAAAACTAGAATTTAATAAAAATTTCAACCAAAAAGAATAATAAAATTGTAGATTATCTTCAATGAAATTTTTAACAAGTATCAAATGAAAATGAAGTCATTGGATATCTAAAAGACATTAAACTCAAATCACAAATTTAGAAAAACTGTTATAATTATTTATACCTTTTATTCTTATATGTTATTGTGAAATTGTAACTATTACTATAAAATTGTATAGTCTCCCCCGCGAATAACTCATAGAAGTTGATGCGGGGTAAATAAATGTTTTGAAATAAGCAAAAGCTGATAGTTACTAATATTATTTTTTTTCGCCACTATTGTGGTCTGGAACACAAAATTTTTAAAGGATTCGTTGATCAGAGATACAACGTTTAATACTACATCAGGATTATTTAAAAATATCTCAGCAGATAATCCATCTTTTCCACATTTGCTTTGAATGCTGAGTATAATAGTTCGGACTAGTTCAAATTTATCTACTGGTCTTAGGATTGTCATTATTGCTTGTAATACCTTTGATTGTATGTATGTATTTTGGGGTGACATTCACTGAGACCTAAAAGATCTATTGTGCCCCTCACTTTTACTTAGTTTGTGAGGAGAGTCTCAGAGACTAGTAGTTCCTTTAGTCCTATTTCCCGAAGGAATGTTAGGATATCTGCAGGCTTCATCTTGGGTTCACCGAGAGAAGAGTTATTTATAGACAAATAAACTGATTCGTTTGACACCCCTCTGTTTGAAACTAACATTGCTTATTTATTATTAAGAAGCCATATTAACATGAAAATATTGGGAAACTTTGATATAAAAAAATGATTTATTCGAGTGTAATTTCTTTAATGTAAAAAAATTTGTTCTCCTCTATGCAAACCTTCATACAATTGTTCTTCAGAAACTCTGAAAGTCAACGAAGCACAATATGATATTTTGTTATCCAATATAACAATGCTATTTGGGTTAAAATTGTTTTCATTACCCAGAAAAAAACCTAACATCTTCAATAATATTCCATCACTTTAAAACAACCAATTTAACATTCATAGTAAATCATTTGAAAGTTTTGACAGAAATTTACATTTTTTAAATAAGCCCATAGATTATTAGCCTCAAATAAGATCTACTTTATACCGAAAAAATAAGTATTTCAGTATAATTGTACATTTATTGTTACGAGAAAAAAAAACTTATTTGCTACAAATCACATATTTCTTCACCCGTAGGAAATCACATCAGCCTACAAACTATGTGGCAATTGAAACAAAGAATTCTCACCCCACCCTGCCTTATATTATTCAGTTACCACCTGTATACCTTTGGCGTCAGTCTGCATGTGAAATTAGATCAGTTTTTGCAATTTTACTAATTATTTTGTTTTTGTGAAGTATGTGGTTGAAGTGCTCTGGACAAGAATAAGTTTAATAATGGAATGAATGAATTGTTAAACTCATGGCGATTACAAGAATTGTGAGATATCTTTGAAGGTAAGGAAATAAATGACAATTATATTTAAGTAGGTAGAAGTAACAAGCAAGCGAAATATACCTCAAACATACACATTTCTCAATTGAACCTGTCAGATATACTCATGTAGGTATGTTTAATTTTAACAACTTATGGTTTCCATTTTATGAATGTATGGTATCTATCTTAAAAATGTATAGTTTTCTTTTCAATGGATCAAAATATTCAGTAGCAAGTTTTTTATTCCTATCCTGGTTTCCTACTAAACAGTTTTATGCATAAATAGAGACCATTAATTTTTATTAGATTTAAACATGTTTGTCATAAAAATACTGTAATTTTAATCCTTGTCCAGACTAACCATCGACCAATTCGATCGACTAGACCACACATACAAAACGAAAGTCAACGTTGTTGTTCGACATAGTCTGGAAACGGCTTAGACAAATATTCGTGAAAAATATATTTTCCTAAGTAACCTAATTATTTAGAGAGCCGTGTGGAAGTTACCCATACTGCTTAATACACCGTGAACTTTTAATATATTTCTCAATATTTAAAAACATTTCAAAAGCTTAGTGTATTGAATAGTGCATGTAGGTAACTTCCATGAACAAAAAACAATACCATAAATAATTCGTTTTTTTGGGGAAATATGTTTTTTCACTATAAGGCAATATAATGTTTATGAAAATTATGGTTCGGTTATGATGAATATGTTGAATTTGAGTAAAAATTAATAGTTTTCTTGAAGAAGGAACATTTGTTTCCAACAAAAAAATATAATTTGCTGGGAAGATACATTTTTCACGAATAAAAAACATATCGTTAACCCAAACAATATTCTTTTTTATGCTGAAGAAATATATTTTACCGATAAAATAATTTTTTTTAGATAAAGAAATGTCATTCTGCCATAAAGTAATTTTTTTATAATAAAACAATATAGTTAGCTTGCAAAAATAAGTATTTGTAATTGGAAAACTACTTTATTTAATTTAAATGCTTCCAAAGATTAATATAACTATTTTGTCATTATACCTCAATAAATGTTGTTTGCGACAAATATGATACATTTTTACAAGAATGAATGTAATTTTTGATAGATAACTTATTTTATTGATGACAATGAATATGTTTTTATTTATCAACAATATTACTTTCCGAACTTGAAACAAATCCTTTCTTAACGACAAATTAAATATTAGTTAGGCCATATGGAAAATCATATTTATTTGACATAATAAGATTTTGATTGTCACAAATAAATCTTTTTCTCGGTGTAAATATTCCTCTTCTATCCAGTAATCTCCCAGGTGCTGTGCTCTAGGATTCTGAAGTTCTGTGCAGTTGGAAAGTATGTGGATGGAAGTTTCTTCTTCCATTCCACAAAATCTGCATTCTTCTTCCTCCACTATTTTGAGCTTTTTTTGGTGCCCATTCAGGAGACAATGTCCCGTTAGTATTCCTGTTGAAACTCTAAGCGCAGTTTTACTTTGACTTATGCATTCATTTGATCTCAACATGTTGTAGTCACCCAGAAGAGTCTTTTTGTATAAGCCCTACTAGATCTTTTAAATGGTCAGATCTTCTCCTTTTCTTGGCTTCACCTATTTCTTCCAATATTACATTGGAGACATTGGAGCTGATTCCACAAAAGGGTTCAGGCCCCCAAAAAGGTATTTCAGTCCCCCTCTTTGCTAGCTCATCTGCTATTTCATTTCCTTCTATTCCCTTGTGTCCTGGAATCCATAGTAAGGCGCACTTTCCTATGGCGTGGATTTCCGCGTGGGTTTTTCCCATGCTTTCAGAGTGTTTGGTTCCTGGCCCGAACACTCCTATCCCAGTTGCTTCTATGGCTTTTGAGCCGTCTGTGTACCATTGAATGGCATTCTTTCCAAGTCTGGTAATGGTATTTGGGTCCCATTTCTTCTTGTTGCTTAATTCCGTAAAGAATTTCTTTAAAAAGTTATGCTTTTTCCCCATACCTTCTTGAGGCATGTCCCAGGTTGTCTGATTTCTAAGAAGTGAGGAGGTTGTTTTACCTTTGATTAACCATGTGAGTTCAGGATTATATATGTACTCGACCACTAACCTCATTCAAATATTTTGTGAAGATAGCGAAGTCGAAAATACCGGAAAAAGTATCAAAAATCGAGAGGTCTGCGTCCGTCCACCCTGTATATGTTCAAAGATTGGCATTCAAACTAACCATTTCACAGTTTTCTTTTTTATTATGCCACCTTGATTGAAAGAACTTTTACTTTCACCTTACAATGTGTGAAATGGGGTAATAAAAGTTAAAGGACATCTACAGCAGTTAAGTCGTTAAATCTTTGATGTTCCATGTATATTTGTGGGCTACTGTATGGTCCTAGATTGTTAGAGCTTTTCAATAATGAACAACAAATCTTGATGTATGACTGTTGAATTAATTTCTGATTTATTTTTTCAATTATAAGATTTATTTAAGCAGAATATTCCAATTACTTTATGTGATGGGATATTTATTACCTGATGGATGCACACCTGCATTTGAAATTTAAATCGTATAACACAATAGCTAATAAATTGTTATAAACAAGAAGCATTATGATAATTTGTGGATAAATCATAGTTTATAGTATGATATTGAATTTTGTATGAATAAATTATAAATTACGATCATAATTTGTTGTTGAAATACGTATTTTTTGAAAAATTACGTTCATTATCTAAATTTCATACAACTTCTGGAATATTATATTCCATTACCAGTACAGAAATGAGGATTTTTCCGTGCGCGCGTGACACGGGAAGTCATGCAAGAACGGAAAATCCATTTCTGGACGAGTAATGAACGATATTTTTTATTATACTTAGGTACCTGAAATCAACATAAACAAAAAATATCGTAAAAAATTATTAAGAAAATCGGGAATATTTATTTTTATTTTCAAAACAGTAAAAATGTAAGTACATACAACTCAAATTAACAAAAAAAATACAAGTAGGTAATTCTAAGAAAATTAATTTTGGACAGAACCGTTATTATTAATAGTAATATTTATTGTACAATTCGTATTATTGTTGAAGCTCAATCCCTTTTGCATTTCTTTTTGTTGAACTAAAGACTCTGCTAAAGATGTTGAAGCGGAGTGTTCGTGTGTGCTTTGGTTCTCTTGATTGCCATAGGATCTAGTATTATGGATATCTATGTTTATTATTAAGCGCACGAAAATAGGGATCGGGAAAAAATTTCCGTGCGCTGTTCCGAAAATGTCATATTTACTGTATTTTATAAACAGTTGAAAATGTAGTATTTTCTGTTATGTATAATAAAAAGGTATTTTCAATTCTTTCAAAATGAATCGCAATATGAACAGATTCAATAGCGTGACACACATAATACAGAAGCTAGCGTGAAACTGTTATTCAAACAGAAATAGGAGGAATGTAGGAAAAAATGTGTCAAAAATTTAAACAAAAACACGCCATTTGTAAAAAAAATATCAAATAAAAATTCGACTGAAACCAAATGAATCAAATTTTTAACAACATTTCTCCAAGTTTTGTCCCAAACATACTTAAAGTACCAAAGAACCTACAGGAAATTCTGGTAATGAAGAAGTCGATAAACACTTTAATATCTTTTTTCTACACCCACATGTATATTATCCATTTCCTGCACAGTTTACAGAATGGAAATGTAGGCCATATCTGTTAACTGAACGTATATGATTTCATATACATCCTAGAGCGTATATGAAATCCACCAATCAGCATTCGCGTTTAGTACTCGTCACTCATCTTTTTTCCAATTTAATGAAACGTCAAAATAATTTGTCAAAAAAAGTCTCTCCCAGAAGCAGTGGATTGAGAATATTCATTTACAAAAATAAACTTAAATAAAACAATCCGTATAAATTAATAACAAATACTAAAAACAGAATAAAATGGGTATTTATGGGACTATCGATGGACATCAGCTCTTATAAAACTATTCAACACTTCTGACGTTAAACTAGTACAAACCCGATAGTTGAGTGATAATCATACCAGACTCTCACGCGGTAGACCCGGGTTCGTTTCCCCGAGAAGACGTTTTTTTTAATAATTAATTTTATTTTTAAATAATTATTCTGCTTGATATTGATAACGACAACAGGTAGACGCTTGAGATATTTAGCAGAATATTCATTATTATAGACAAAGGTACGGTACCCTTCGTGCGGGATTCCGACTGGCATCATCTACTTATAACAAAAAATTAGTGAAGACATAAAATTGAATTGGTACGATTATGAATAAAATTGTTGAAAATTTTTAATTTCAAGTTATATTTATTTTACAGTTTATTTAATTGTTTATTTTATAGAAAAAATATACTGTTCGAATCGTGTGGATTGTCCATATCGCACTCGAACGATTGAGCACTCCGCCTACGGCGTCGTGCTCAAACTTCGTCCTCGTGCGATATGGCCATCATATCCACACTAGTTGCACAAACTACTATTTCGTCAATACCGGAAAACCAATCATATAAACACCAAAAATAGGGCGGAAAATTCATAACGCCATCTTGTAGATATACCAACCCCATTTAAATTTGAAGTGAAATTCAATGTTCTTCGGGACATACAGCCAGGGAAGTAGTAGCTGCTTCTCAGTGAGCGGTCAACAAGTTAACATAAAATATAAAAGTGATAATGATACAATAATACTGATTGAATAAGATGATATATTATGATGCAAGTGAATGAAAAAGTCCTATATTAAGTTCATAACAATCCAGCTTATAATACTAAGGTGCGAAACTCCTACTACAAGAGAATTAGAAGGAACCATGTGAACATAAACACTACACCCGCTGTTGCCAGGCGAAAAGTATGGTCAACACAGATATGGTTTTGAGAAAGCCAAATCGTAAATATAACGAAAGTTAGGAGGAAAGAATCTTGCTGAAAACTCCCTTTCCCAAAATATGAAAGTTAAACCTCTGGAAGGTCACAACAGACCTTCAAGAGAAAGCTTATTTGTAGTAACGAAAGTCTAGAATGGGCTGTGAACACATTTTTACCGTCAAAGGCACCAGGAGCAGATGCGATTTTATCAGCATTGCTCTAACAAGGAAAACACCGAAGTTAAACAGTCTATGGAGAAGATAATTTGGTTATCGAAACGCGCGTAAGATAGTGTGAAGTGTTGGTGTAGGGGTAGTGTGAACAGTATTACCAACTTGCCAAAATTCCCAACTTGATTGAAAATTGTAGTAAGCTACGTTTCACGCTGGAAGAACCTACTTGAAGTTCCAGCCCAAGTAGCAATTTAAATTCTATAAGGTTTGTATAAACAGCTACAAGATGTATCTTATAGGATACTAAAATTCTTATAACGGTCTACAAAACAATTAAATGATCCTTATACAACTAAAAAGGGCCCATTTTTATACAACTGTTTGGTTGTATAACAGTTCTATTAAAAGTTTATACAACTCTTATATGACTGTTTAATACACATTTTTACAACTCTTAATCGACTGTTTTATAATCATTTATACAGCTTCTATACTACTATAAAATGATGTAATGTAGTCGCATCTATAAAATAAGATTGAAGCGGCGCTATGAGGGTCTCACAAAATGGTTGTATAGTGCAATACATTTTTTTATAATGCTGTTATTTAGAGCACAATGGAAACATTTTGTCATAGAGCAGTTTATAAAAGCATTTCATTTCTTAGTGAAGAATATCAGAACCAAATGATATTTCAACTTGAACGTGCATCATACATTTCATTTGTAGAAATGGAGACTTATCAAAACGACTTGGGCTGTTTGGGCGGACATCGATAGTAAAAAATCATAATTTCATTTGGATGGTTTGATAGCACAAATTTTGATGCGCCGCAAATTTTACTGATAGATTATTGGTATATATTTGGCAAGAAAATGAAGCTCTTCAATTCTGGTTAAGTTTCAAGTAGATTCTTAAAAAATAATAATAAAATGGAAAATCCTAAAATACTTTTTTTTATGATTTTAAAAGTTTATCACTTCATATGGATATTCTTTCACGATATAATTCTCTAAATAATGATAAAGTCACATTTTTCAATACAGTTTCATGTTTCCAACTCAATTGCTTATAATGGCGGTGATAGCGGTACACGAGTTGCTTATTTAAACATGGCGATTTATAATACAACAATTTTATCCCAAAGAAATGCTTTAAATAATATTTTATTGTAAAATGGAACGGTATACGATAACTGTTTTATAACGAAGAATATCTAGGCACTATACAACCAAAAAGTGTTTTATAATCCAACGCAATTGAATGCTATACAATATCTATTATTCAACATTATATAGCTTCAATAAGACAAGCTTAATTAAGTAACTATTTTATAATGTTGTAGCTATTAGTTTCATATTATATTATAAAACTCTTATACGATAGGTATAAAAGTCTTTTTGATATTATATAAACCTGCTTATAAGGTATTATATCATTTTAAAAGAAATGATCGTATAATGCGTTATAGCATATATATTGTAAAAGTCACTATAAAATCATTTAATACAACAATTTTCATTAAAAAACAAAATTATCACAACAAAAGGCTTAATAAAAACAAGTTTCCTTAAAGCAACGCTATTCGACTGTTATACAACAATTCAGTCCTCTTAGAATTCCATTTTGCTATATGGGAGTCGTAGGCTCGAACTCGTTGTCAATTCAGCGCCATATTGTGAAATTGACAATTGACTTCAAATCAGTGGCGTAAAGTTTCCACATTTTTTAGGTTAACACAAAATTGAAATATCAAAAATGTATTTATCATACGTATAGTAAAACTGAAGTAAAACATATTTGGGAATTCGTTGAAGCTTTTCAAGATATTTTCACATACAATAGTCTCGTATATGAATATTCATGATTGGTGATTTTGATTTCTGCACAAGCCACTTCGAGAGCTTTTTTTTATACGATTCATCGGCGAATTTTTGATTCAAACATTTCGCAATAAATCTTGATAAAATCTTGTATATATTTT
>CAJUYG010006079.1:0-12729 GCA_910591675.1 Galerucella calmariensis
CATATTTCACATTTCAACGGTTTGTCACCAGTGTGATTACGCATATGCTTAGTTAAATTTCCTTTCATTGAAAAAGATTTCAAACAAATTTCACATTCAAATGGTTGTTCACCGGTGTGAATACGCATATGTATATCTAAATTTCCTTTAATTGAAAAAGATTTGAAACAAATTTCACATTCAAATGGTTTGTCATCAGTGTGAATACGCATATGTGTATTTAAATTTTCTTTCTTCGAAAAAAATTTCAAACAAATTTCACATTTAAATGGTTTTTCACCGGTGTGAATACGCATATGGGTATTTAAATTTCCTTTAACTGAAAAATATTTAAAACAAATTTCACATTCAAATGGTTTGTCACCAGTGTGTATACGCATATGGGTATTTAAATTTCCTTTAACTGAAAAATATTTAAAACAAATTTCACATTCAAATGGTTTGTCACCAGTGTGTATACGCATATGTACGCCTAAGTCTCCTTTCGTTGAAAAAGATTTAAAACAAACTTCACATTTAAATGTTTTTTTACCAACGTGAATATTCATATGTTTAACTAAGTTAGATTTATATGTAAACGATTTACAACAAATTGCACATTTAAATGGTTTTTCACCACTGTGTATACACATATGATAACTTAAGTTTCCTTTCCGAGAAAAAGATTTACAACAAATTGCACATTTGAATTGATTTTTACGAGAACTGTAGGGGCAAAATTGGCGCACATTTTCAACAATTCTCCGTGGGAGTGGCTTGCAATTATCAATACTGTTGAACTGATCACAGTTTTTGGTTTCCTCCAACTCTTCTTTTACATTATGTTCAACTATTTCAATGTCACGTTTTATTTCCTCATTTATATTGTTCAAGTTACCAGTATTTCTCCTATTTAATAGAACCTTACATTTCTTATTCCTCAAAGAATGTATTGAATAGTGATTAAAATATTCCTCTCGTTTTGTATATAAATTTCCACAAACTGCACAGATAATAATACATCGTCTCTTTATATGTTTTCCTATCAATGGACTTCCTGTAAATAAAACATAAATTAAAAGACACACCAACAATAATAGTAAGGAAATACTAGAAAAAATTTATTAAATAAGAAAAAAAGTAAGTAGATATTAGATAAATTTATATAAAAAAAATGGGCGGATCTCTGGGTTTAGTAAAAAGAAACAAATATTTTTTTCAGGTATTGTTCATCAATTGTATTCTCCTTCATCATTCAGGCTCCATTTAGGTAATTTGTAGGGTACTTTGTTTTATACTTCATAATAGATTTTAAACAATTTTGGAACTTTAGTTCTTTACGCCAGGTTATGTTTGAGCGACCAGGGGTCGCGACGCAAAAGATCTGACCGTTATGCGTTACGTTACGCTACGTTGCTTCGTTATGTGCCTCTCTCGTTTACGAAGCAGCGATTCATAATAATATGCTCCTGCCGGAATTCGAACCCGGGCCGCCCGCGTGCAATGCGAGCATTCTAACCACTGAACCACCGATGCTATATTTAAATTCTATGCAAAGCTGGTATTCGCAATGCTAGTGATCTACTTGAATTTGTTCGGATAAATTTTTACTATTATTTCCATAATTTTTTTGCGCGATTAAGGGGTCTAGCTACTTTTCGAAATACAGGGTGTTGAAATTTTGAAAATGTTTTAATTCGATAATTTTAAAATGGATGGATAAATTGATTTGACATTTGGCAGGTAGTTTTTAAATGTAAAAGGGCATATTTTGAAAGAAATTGTAGTTTGTGCAACTAGTGTGGATATGATGGCCATATCGCACGAGGACGAAGATGGAGCACGACGCCGTAGGCGGAGTGCTCAATCGTTCAAGTGCGATATGGACAATCCACACGAGTCGAGCATCATATTTTTTCTACGACCCACTTAGGAAAAAATCTAGAAACTAAAAATTTTTATAAACTGTAATATAACTTCAAATTAAAAATTTAACAATCCAATTTTGTTTCCACTAATATTGTGGTAAACGTACAGTTCTTGAATGTCCAATTTGTATAATGCTACGGTTTTTTTTAAATATACGATGCTGTTATAAGTAGATGTTACCAGTCGGACTCCCTCATGAAGGGTACCGTACCATTATCTATAATAATGAATATTCTGCTAAATATTTCAAACGTCTACCTGTTGTCGTTATTAATATCGAGCAGAATGATTATTTAAAAATAAAATTAACAATAAAAAAAATTCCTCCCGGGTCTACCGCGTGAGAGTCTGGTGTGCTTACTACTCAACCACCAAAGAATATGCAAATTGTTACCTATAACGTCAGATGTATTACATAACTTTTGCTTAAAAGGAACTAAAGTTCCTACCGTGTGTCCCGCGACACGTTCTACCTTTTTTTTATTGTTTATCACCACACAAGGAACATGCTAAAGCCTAAAGAACTTGAACGATCTTGTTTCTTATGGTAGTAACCACAGTATTACATCTCTTACGACCAAGGTCAAGCATTATTGTTAGTTGACACTACAACCGTCGTGAGGCCGCTAGTGGCACTGTAAGTTTATTTTTCTTATTCTGCGCATGTGTAGAAAGTAGAATGCCGGACCTAACCACATTTTTACTTGCCAGTTTATTTATATTTATTTGTGATTTGTTTTTGGAAGAGATAAGTTGGAGATTTATATTTTCTGCTAGTTTTAGGAAGTTGTTGGGTGTGATCAAATCAAAAGCTTTTTGTTTTGATCATGGTGTTCCATTGTTGTGTACCTAGTTGTAAAAACACTAACAAACAAACACATATGCATCGTTTTCCTATTAAAGATCCTTTGGTAAGTTATGTATATTATAACTTAATTCAATGTATCATTAAAATACAAAATTGATGATGTTCTGATTTATTTATATATTCATATTTCTGAAAAATGCTGATTAGTTTCTTTTGTTCAGGTTTTCAGTCACTGGTTAAATCGAGTTGGAAATACAAAATTAATTGGCATGGATAAAGCCCGATTGTATAAAAACTATGTGGTTTGTGAGAAGCATTTTCATGAATCATGCATCTTGCCCAACAGCAAGAGAGGTTTGAAATTGGGAACAATGCCCATACATAACTTGCCAGGTATGTAGATAGGTCACTGTAGGTATAGGTACTAGAAAAGCAATTCTCAATAATATATTATTACATTTGTTACTGTAAGTTATATTTGAAACTGAAAATGTGGCTCTTGTATCTATATAAAAAACTAGCAGTAGGAGTTGATTCCAGAAATAAAAAAAATACTTGTTGCATGCATATTAATTGCATATGTTAGCAGCATAGTAATTAAACATGTTATAATTAAAATATATGAAATCAAGGAGAAATATTCACATGATAAATTAATTACTATTTCCAGGTAATTGTACGTTTGATGTAGAAGATGCTATAATTGTACCACTTTGCAAAAGTTCTACACTCGGTTCTACATATGGTACATTGGTAGATGAATTTGGTCCAAGTACATCTGCTACATGCTCTACTTTACAGAAAAGAACCCTTTGTAAAATGAATATGGGTAAGATATTTTTATACTGATATATATGTGGCATTGTTACAGATGATTGTGCTTCGGCTGAAATGGCTTCTGAAAAAATAAATATATGTACCACATCAAAAGCTAGGGGTATGGAGACAAATGTCTGCACTCCGAGAAAGAGAAAAGGTAAGTTATTTATAGTTGAGAAATAAAAAAAAAAGCTCTCATATACTATACATATTGACAAAATACCATGTTACCCTCAACAATTTGTATATATATTTATTTGTTGCAGCTTTTCGACAAAGGATCAATTTGTTGAAATTGACAAACTCCACCAGAGCTACTCAACTGTCACCTAAGGCAAATTAACTATATCGTGTAGCTAAAAATCTTCGAAAATTCAGTAATGCCTTAGAACAAGAAAACAAGCTATTAAAACAGCATTCAGCATCTCAGACCACAACTTTTGTAAAAGAGTATTTACATTCAGTGGTGAATGAAACTACAGCCAATTTTATAATGAGCCAGATGACACAGCAACAAAAAAAAGTGAAGGGTCGAATATTCTCATTTGACGATAAATTGTTAGCCCTAACATTATATAAACAAAGTCCAAAAGGATATAGACTGCTTAGAAAGATATTTTCTCTTCCTGCAAAATCTACACTGAATAAAATATTATCAGCAATACATTTTCAATGTGGGGTAAATGAAAATATGCTGAATATTTTGAAAAATAAGTATTTCACAAATGAAAGAAGCAGATAAAATTGCTGTTCTCATGTTCGATGAAATATCTTTAGAACCTGCCTTAGCTTATAGTAATAGCTTGGACCAAATTATGTGCTTTGAAGATTTGGGAGATGGAAGGAGATCTCAAAAAATAGCAGACAAAGCATTAGTTTTTATGATTAAAGGTATATATAAGAACTGGAAACAGCCTATAGCGTACTATTTTGTGGATGATAGCTTGAAAAGTGTTGGATTGGCAGTGAAAATAAAAGAGATAATTGGTGCTTTGCAGGATATAGGAATTGGGATTATGGCTACAGTATGTGACCAAGCTGCTACAAATTGTGCAGCTTTAAATTTTTTATTGAAAGACACATACATCCATTTGAAACCAGAACAAAGAAACAATATTTACTCAGGATTTCTTGTAAATGATGAAGAGATAATTCCCTTATTTGATGCTCCTCATTTGCTCAGGGGAATTAGAAATAATTTATTAACAAAAAATGCAAGTTTCAAATGGAAGAGAGATAAGGAAGTAGCGTCCTGGAAGCACATCGAGATCTTTTATCTACTTGACAAAGCAGAAGTTGATTTAAAAATGTGTTATAAATTAACAGATCTTCATATATATCCTAATAAAATGAAAAAGATGAAAGTCAATTTAGCTGCTCAGGTATTTAGCTACAGCGTTTCAGCCATAATGAGGAAGTTTGCAGAAGTTGGTGAGTTATTTTTTATACTACAGAAAAATGTTTAAAATATAGTTTAAAAATGTACGAAAATCAAATAAAATTTGTATTTTTGTTTTAGGAATGGGAGGAATATCTAGAGAAGCAGTTGGAACAGCAGATTTTTTGCTGTTCTTTGATAAACTGTTTGACAGCTTTAATGGGTCACCCTTTGAAAGTTTGCATGGAAAAACCCTGAGCAGCGATAACCTTCAAATCACAAAATGAGGATTTTTAGAAGGAGGCAATAGGTGTGTTACAGTCCATAAAATTTATAAAAGATGAAACTTCTTCCACAGTTCCGCCCTCTTTGTCGAATTGGACAAAAAATATTAAAAATTTGACCTCACCATGGCATAAATTAAGGAAAATGGGCCATTCATATCTAAAACCAAGGAGTATCAACCAAGACCCCTTGGAAAATTTTTTCGGTCAAATTTGGAGTCATGGAATGCGATACAATAATCCATCCTGTTTTTCATTTATAGGTTCGTACAAAACCCTAATCCTTAATGATTTTTACCTACGACCCCCCCTGTAATCAGTCAATAATACACAGTCGGTATAAATGTAATGACGTCTATTACGCACTGTAAAAAAAACGCACAGCTGTAAAGTAAATCGCACGGCTTCCCTAGCAACATCTTAGCAACTGTCAATAGACGTCTCCATTTTATTCAAAATTTACTATTTGAAAACATTAGATATGGCCACGTTTAACTATGGAAAGCCCAAAGGGCTATGTATATGTATTGATTATAATTCAAAAATGGACTTTCGATTATCAACAATATATTAATATTGATTAAACGTTAGTTCTTTAATGTGCTTCTTTCATTGGTAATAGATTAATAGAGATGGAGTTTACCAAGCACCTCTAATTATGTAACTGTTATTTATTATGCTTCTTTTAAAAAATACAAGTACAAGTAAGTCGTAGGTAAAGTATAGTACGTAACTCGTGTTGTAGAGCATGTTAGGCACTCACGGAATTACGCGTAACTTTTCCATTCGTGCGTAAAATGCTCCTTACCACACGTTATGTAATATACTATTCAACTGTGCATTCTCCTGGTGTCAACTTTGAATATGATCCAAATATTGCATTGAGTAAATTACATGATTTGTTGCAAAAAACATCAACTGTAGCTGAGCATACATTGGAAATGAACAGTACATTACCCATTCCCAATATAGATCCCAATTTATCCCGCACAAGTAATTGTGTAATACAATATGTTGGTGGTTTTGTTTAAAAAAAAATGTTGAAGTTTTTGAAATGCCGTAATTGTAAAGCAGATTTGTTGTCTGGCAACAATCCTGACTGCTTCATGATTAAGGCAAAACAATATCACCCAAACGCTTTAATAACTCCGGGATCCAAAATAGGAAAATAATCTTCAATATTTTTGAGTTTACTCAATAAATATTTGGAAAAACATTGCACAGAAGACAACATACAAGAGAACCTTATCACACATTTAAATCGATACGCAATACCACTCGGCTGCTCTGATCATCAGGAGAATGCAAAAAAGATGTTCATTAAATTTTGTGCATATTATCATATGCATATTTGGATCAAAAACATTAATAAAACGTTGAAGGGGAATGATGAAAATGCTAACAAATCAAAATATAATAAGATTAGGTTGGTTGCACATTCCAAATTTGTTAAATATAGGAAACGTCAATTAAAAATGAAAAAAATGAGAAATCTTCAGTAAGTAATGTATTATAAATATGTGTTTTTTTAAATAAAGATAATTTCTATTGATATGTGTTTCTGTTTATGTCCCATTTATAGGTTTTTAATTTTACTACTTTACAATTTGGATTGTCATGGTTAAAGTGTTTACACTTGGCTGGTTTGTAAATTAGCTGGATATAGTTAGCAAAATATATAATATGAATATTGAATATCCAAGTTTTTGAAAAAATACAAATTATATTTGTATTATATGTTTTATATACTATCCGTCTAGTCTACAAACTAGCCAAGTGTAAACACTTTAATTGTAACAGTTATAATATTTATACCAAAGATGTAGTTGGAATAAATGTGAATAATATTAACAAATTCATTTTTTCAACCGTTACTACTTGGAATCTCCCAATAATTATTAAATAAAATTGATGAATAAACATGACAGAAATAAAATGTATCAGTTTCTATAACTTAACTACTTCTGACGAGCAATCTCCTTTTGAATTTTGTCGCATGAATTTAGAAACACCCTGTATATAATATTTCTGTTATGGAATCTGTTATTTATTGATTGTATTTAATAATTATGTAAATACTATTGTCGCTAATATCCCTAGGTGTTGATGCGACTAAAAATGGAAATAAGAAAGTTCCTACTTGTATGAGTGGCTAGATTAATCCATTTTAAATTTTGGCGGCTTTGTTTGTTCTCACTACTACCACATAGAGTGCGTTAAAATCAGTACAAAAACTTCAACATTGAGATGACTATCTATTTCAGTTTATAAGGTTATCTAATATCTATGGTAGTAACCCTGACAGTTGTAGCATCTCAGGAATGGAGACTAGATTTAAGGAGCACAAACTTCTATAGGAAAAATGTCGAAAAAGTGTCCGCGAAAAGCATTGAATAGTAGATGGCGCGAGAGTAGCAAATTGGCCTGAGGACAGAGTGAATTATGCCGACCTAGTTCAACGATTATACACCCTACAGGATTGCTTATTTCCATTCAACTCTGTGTTCGCCTCGCTCAAGTCGGACAAATACGTCATCACTGGACCTAGCCTTTTTAATTTCATGGTTTATCGTTTGTTTACAAAGTGTGTTTTGACGATATTTTATCCGTTTTTTCAATTTTGAAGGTGTTTATTAATAATTGTCAATCAAGAAAGTCTATAAATACGAAGCACATTATTTCAGTGTAAATACAAAATTTTTGGATTCGCGTTTCAATTTATACATTTCCCCATGCAACCAAAAATTAAAATTAATTTAAAACTAAAACTTAGAACAGAGAACCATGTAATGTAGATGATCATGCAAAAAAATAAGAAATTAAGATATAAGCTAAAACTAAAAAGAATACCTTAGCTTCTCAGTTTCTGGCATAAACATCTACATTACATGGTTTTATAAGTTCCTAGTTTTAGTTTTAAAGTAATGTAAGTTTTAATTTTTGCTTGCATGAATCCACCTTTGTAAACTTCGAACAAGTATTAGGATTATTTATAATAACTATCAATCCTAGAGAAAAAAATGTTTGAAGAAAAAATGTGTGAGTACCACAAGAGATGATAGAGGTTTTAAAAAATTATTTATTTATTAATAAATTTTTTATTAGTGCATAAGGCGTCTATTTTATTTTCCCCATAAGAAAAAAATATAGAATTCTGAGTTTACCCATCAATTAACTCATAAGCACATCTCGTAGATTTGCTTCTGTTTCTGTGCAAAATAAATTATAAGCAAGTTTCTTCAATTCAAAGTTATTGTTTCAAACGTCTATTTATATTTTATAAGTACTTATACTACTAAATATAACTTTTTAAAATAACATATTTCACCCAAAAAAATTAATTTATAATTATTTTTTGCAAATAAACTAGAAAAAAGTGGAAAATATTAACGATTGCAGTATATTTTAAATCGGTCGAGGTCCACTGGTGACGTAAGCACCGACGAAAGATTCAAGCGAATAAGCAATCCTGTATAGGGTTTATAATCGTTGGACCTAGTTAACCTAAAAAAATCTCCGTATAATGTTTATATTTATAAAAGTTGAATCTAAATTAACAATTAATGGTAAAAACGTGTGTTGTGAAAAGTTGTCAAGCTAGACTAAAATGATGAAAAATATACACCGCTATCTCTGTATTTTTTCTGGCCAACAGTACGTGAAATAATTTCACGATAATAACCTTAGCATTGAAAGCAAATGATTATATTTGTCATACTCATTGTAAAGAGTAAGAGGATCGTATAATAATATAAAGAATAGGTTCACA
Organism: Galerucella calmariensis; assembly: GCA_910591675.1. Classification (NCBI taxonomy): domain Eukaryota; kingdom Metazoa; phylum Arthropoda; class Insecta; order Coleoptera; family Chrysomelidae; genus Galerucella; species Galerucella calmariensis. Next base: position 8,967 of record CAJUYG010006079.1, read on the forward strand.
TTGAAGGGAGCTCAAGATATTTCCCACTATTTATTTCCATAACAGCAAGTAGGTAGGTATCACAAATGAACAGCAAATGACAAACTCATGCTGCAGTACTTATAATACCTCACATATTTGTGCATAATGTGTAGAAATATGTGGAATATTTTTTATTGTTTTCATTACTATTTTGCAACTATTTAACTACTATTTTGAGGAAACTTACCTTTAACCAAACATAGCACCAGCTACGCGAGATACTTATTTTTTTCCTTGAAATTTGCTAAAACCAAGCGTAAAATGTAACCTAATTAAAATAAACAAACCATCTATATTTACATAACCTTAAATAATTAACCATGACATTCCAACTAAACATTTCAGACCAATTTGCTACACGAGTGCCATCACAATTTAACGCATTTTGAGGACACTTTTCATTATACAGAGTTTGTGCTCCTTATGTCTAGTCTCCATGATCTCAGGTATATCTAATTCTTCATACACTGTAAATCTCTCCCATCTGATTTATGATCTGCTTGGAATCAACTATTTTTATTCTAGACTGTCTCAGTTTAGTTAACTCTACATCATATTCATCTCCAAGTTTAGTTTTCAAAGTATTTTCTAAAATTTCTGTTCAAGCATCTAACAATAACAGATTCCTAGTTAGTGGTTTTTAAATGTTGTACACCTATTCACAGGTTATTTGGTTCATTGGTTTTTTCAAGATATTCTTTTATTTTTTCACAATTTTGACGCACTTTTGGTTTTATTATAATCCTGGGTACATTATTTTTCATCATCAATTTATTTTCTTTTGTAACATCAGCAGAGGATACCTAATGACGGGGGTCCATTTAAACTTATTCGTTCATTTATTGTACAATATTCTCAGGCCAGACTTTTCTTTTTCAGTTTTCATTAAAAATAAAAACATATTAAAATTTTACAAGGTAACAAAACATAGTTTTGCAAAGTAACCATCGTTTTATGTAAATAACCTATAACTTATGTAGGTACTTAAAAATTCACTACATATGATTTTTGTAATTTGATTCACACACACACTTACCTTCGAGTCTAGTTCTTCTCAATTTTCCATGTAAATAGTTAAAGTTATATTCAATGTTCTCAATAATATTACTTTCTTGTTTAATTAACACATTAGATTCTTCTAAAGTTACATCAGTATTTAAATCGACATTTACCTCTTGTTTAATTGGTCTTATCACATTCGTTTCTTCAGTTAAACTTTTTATAAGGTTCATACTATGCACCTCTTGATCAAGTTCTTGTTTAAAATCCATATCAAAAGTATGTTCCTCAATATCAATTTTTCCTTAAATATAAGAAGAGCTGACAGTTTAATATCCATTATATAAATAATAATAACATATTAACCAGTAATGTGTACTCACATATAGTCCGTAGCGGTTTTCAGATTTCATGGAATCTGTTTCGTATAAAAGGACCACTTGTCATTGTCAATATTACCATTGTCTAAACTTTTTTAGAATATCTTACCTTTGTTTCTGGCGTTTCTGCAGCTTCCAAAGGCATTTGGAATGTGTTTGGATGAATATTTTTTTTCGGTTCAGATTCAGTAAGTGTATCGTGGGTTCAGTTCAGATGATTTTATTCACAACAAGAACAAACTGAAATGACAAATGACAAATCATAGAGAAATATAATGACAAATGACAAGTAGTGGCAAAACCAGGGGTGCGTTCAGATACTTACTCGCAGAGTTTAAGATTAACTCAGTATCGTTTATTTACTTACTCTAGATGATGGATCAGCCATATATGTAAACCATAACATCCTCGAGGATGTTAGATTTTATATACGAAAAAACCGCGAGAACGTTCTGACTTGAACCTATCTTGAACTTGCCTCTTGCCTGTTGAAAATAACACACGGAAAATTAGATTTAACTGAATTCATAGAAATATTATCAAATGGAGAAAACAAAGGGAAACATAACATCCGATCAGCGTAAGGACGTCACAAACTGCCTGGTCTACCAACTGCGATAATCAGCTCATATCGAATAGAAGGTTAAAGGCTGCTTGGACGCATGCGCACCTCAACTACTAAATTTGACGTGGTGGGTGGAATATGTACTCATTATATAAATATCTATGTAGCACGTTTTCACATCTTGAGCAAGTCTTGAGGCAAAGCGTTCAGCGTCGCTATTCTTGACATCCTTCGCAATTGTACGAATGCGCAGGGTTACGAATGGTCACTTGCGAACATTTTTTGAAAATGGTATTCTTGACTTCTCCTCGCAGATATTTGCGAACACTTTCATTCGCATGGTGAAATGAATTTGACAACATCGCAATTTCTAGATTATTTAGTAGTTCTGTGTCATCAGATTATGGTTAGATCGTAACTTAGGTTAAGTTTTCATTCTTTGATACGAGAAATCCATCTCGGATGAATCACCTCAATAAAAATTAAAGAACTAGGTACTCTTTAGAAATTCTCTGAAATTTTGCAAAATGTATATTTACTTAAAATATCTCAAGGTTCAATAGGATTGAAACGAGTGTATTGAATGATTGGTCCATCTCCAAAATTTTCTAAATGTGAAATATATGGCAAACTATCCAATTCGTGAAAAATCTTTATAACAGTGATTTTGATACCTGGATATAACCTATAAACTCTGTAAAACGCATACGCAAGTCGTTTGCGATCAACAAACACCACTCGTTGTAAAATACGCATGATCGCAGGAGTGTTAGTGAGGTTATATGCTGATTTATAAGATAGATCGTGTTTGAGTTTAGTTGGTTTTGCTTCAGTGTACTTTTAAAGTTATTTTAATTGTTGAGCTGGCATATTTAATATATGTTCGTTGTTTGTTGTTTGATACTTTGCCATTGTCCACGAACCACAAGCTGCACAACCAACAAACCATTAAACCATTATATGTCTTCTTCTATTTATCATTTTTTCTGGTCTCCACCTTACGGTATTGTGACTAACCAATAGTTGCTTTTTTTCTATCCCCCGGCTTAGCTTAGCTAACTACATTTCAATCGCTGTAAAGTCGACAATATGGGCGCAAGCGCATTTGCAAACAAACAAAGATGGAAAGGTAAACAAATTAATGAATCAAAAATTTATTGAATCAGAACTTTCAACTTAGGTTAATTAAAATAAAAATTACCAGTAATATTAGGAAACTATAGCTCACAAAATGGATTTACTGGATATATCTACATTTGGAACAACACAACAGTCTCGAGAAAGGTGAACCATTATGAATTCAAATAAAAATTCAAAACGAATTCTATTAAAAGAACTCCAAATATGTTTTTTGAGGTTAGAATCTTTATCAGATGTCAAAAATGAGTGACTTTTCAAGAAATTTTGCTAAGTCAAAAATCCGGCATACTTGGCGGAGGCAAGGGGGGAAGTCAGTTAATCTTAGTAAATCTAACTTCATTGGCAAAACGAACGGTAGCTTAGCTAAGTTCAACTTAGTTTAGCTTAGATTGGTAGTAGCAAAAAAGCAACTATTATATGTCTTGAATAAAATATGACTTATATGATATGTCTTTGGAAGCATAGACTAGTTCTTAAATTTACCGATACATCTATCGGTAAATACGGTGTCTACCAAAGCCGTTCTTAAATTTACCGATAGGTTGTCGATAGAATCATCTCAGCGTTCTTAAATTCACCGATAGTTCTATCGAACATCCATCAGTTCTACCGGGCTTGAGACTTGATAAATCTGGTAGATATGGAAGGGGAATGCAAA
>CAJUYG010006080.1:0-10474 GCA_910591675.1 Galerucella calmariensis
GAAATCCCCCGTAAAATATTTTACACTGCATCCAAAAAAAGAGGTAATTTGTTGTTTAAATAATAATTTCAAAATAATTATTATTAATTTCAACAAACGTAAATTTTGACAATAAAAAACTTACCCTGATACTATTCGCCTTTTGTTGTTCTCTAATAGTAAAAGAATCCCTATTGGCGGTGGAAGTACCAACTAATCCACCACAAGAACGAGAAAAGGTACGCCCTAAGGATCCTCCTAGTACCCTTGATTTCGCCCTAACTCGTACATAGTGCTCTAGTGTGGATCTGACGTGATAGTGCAGAAAATAAAAACATTTATTTGAATAAAAAAAAGCGGTGCGGGGGGTACACAAGCATTCTATGCTATTTTTACATTCAAAAATTATTTGTATCTTTGTAAATAAAAAAAAAATTGTAAAGTTTCCCGAGTTACATTCAGATGTAAACGACATACAGAACTATTCAGTCGACATATATATTTAGAAAGCAGAGACACTTACCTTTATAAACCTCTCATTAATAGTCCAGTAAACGAAGGTGTCAACATGGGCAACTGGTCCAGCAAGAGCAATTTTTTTTAATTTGCAGGTTATGGAAGGCTCCCAAAATGTCAGGTACCTGACCATTGTGGAAGGGTGGGAAAATGGCTCTGAAATTCCAGAAAATCCGTTTTCCCGCGATATATCCAAGATTTGACCACTGGAGAATTTTTGTTCAGACGAAAAATAAAGAGCAGTTCCTCACCCACAAAAATGATCCCTAGCATTTTTTCGAAAAATTAGATAGTTTTCGAGATAAATGTCCCGAACGCCGACCCAAAATTGAGCTCCAGGCCGGCTTATAGAGAGCACGCTCTGAGGGCTTGACGTCCACAAGTAAATTACTAATTTTTTAATAACTCGCGTGAAAATCAATATTTTTTAATGAATCAAAGTGCGGGTGTTGCTACTAAGGTGTGTTTTTATCAACTCAATTCGTGCTCCTGGGTCATTGGAAAACCAGGCCAAAATTCGTCTTTGCTAGATTTTTTAATGCTTCCATGGATTTATTCATATTATTTTTATTAAGAGTTATTTCAGCCAATCCTATTGGATAATGGTTCTTTGGGGGGTACTTTATTTATTCCGAAACAATGCTACCAATAATTCGCCCGTATTTTTTGAATAATGTGTTTTCCAAGAGGCGATTTTTGTGGATTTCTGGAGTTTTCCCGAGCGCTCTGGTTTATCGGGAATTTCTCGATGATTAACTGTCAAACCCGCTTATAATTGATATTGGGAGAAAGGCTAGAATATCCTCTTGCTGATGGTATAATTTTTTTTGGCCCAGACCCCTGGGCTTTCAGGAAAATCGGGGAAATTTCCAGTTTCCTGAGGGAAGACAGCTATTCTTCTGAGTTTTTTCTCTTTACAGTAAAATTCTTACCGGTCAAGCATCCTACCCGATGAAAGATCACATTCTGAACTTTCCTTTGATATGTGTATCAAGTATTTTATTTGATGCATTAAAAAGAAATTTGTCTCAAAATTTGTTGTAATGGATGCCTCATTTTATTCTCGCACGCCGCCACGCCACTCATCTATAGTGTGGTCGACGGCGTCTGCTATATAGTGCGTGTACACGTGGATGCTTTCTGCTGCAATGTTTTTCAACAACTGACAATTTTCTCTTTCGTGATTTTTCAAGAATAAATTAGTAGTATTCCAGTGTAAAAAGTGAAAATTTTTTTGATAAAAAACAGGAAAATATTTTTTGGAGCACACGGTGAGGTTTCTTTTTTTTAATTAAGATCATTAATATTGTTGTGGGTGAAATGACATCTGATGAGGATTCTAGTACGCCGTTTGTTTTATTTGTGATCAAGCTCTGACTGAAGACTTTACAACGGTTACCCGAGGACTAGAAACGTCAGTTTTTAAGTTTCAGAAAACTGCGAACTTTTCAACCACCATTTTTGCAAAAAATATTGGTGTAACGAAAAAAAATTGTGGGGACAACTTTTGTAGGTAATGAACTGCTCTTCATTTATTGTCTGAACAAAAATTCTCTAGGGATCGTAGTTCGGGAGATTTCGGCGGAAAACGGATTTTCGGGATCTCCAGAGCCATTTTCCGACCCTCCCACAAATTTCAGGAACCTGACATTTTGCAAGTTAAAAAAAATTTTTCTTGCTGGACCAGATGCCCACGTTGACGGTATTTTTCGCCTTCATTTACTGGACTATAAATATTATTTTAAGAATCTTTATATTTCGAAAAAGTTTTGAGTTTATGCAAAAAGTTCACCCTGGAAACGTCAAATTTGACATGGCAATACCCCAATATTCTTGTAGTGTAAAATACTAACTAGGTTTCTAGTTGTTTTAATGTCTATACAAAAATAAACCAGAGTACTAAGTGGATATCCCCCGTAAATCGAAATTTCGCTTAGTATTTTAGACTTACACTGTATTGCACTTCATACAGGGTATAACTCAATCGCCTCTATTCATATTAATACCTTTTTTTTGTTTTTTTTTTGGATGCTTTGCGAAACATAGTCATGCAAATAATAAAGTTTATAGATTTAAAAAAAAACATTTATATGTAGTGTTTTGGGATACATTAAGTGCATTCGGGACAGCAGTGCAAAAAAAATATAAAAATAACATAGAATGTTTGTGTTTTTAGTGTTACCCAAGTGTAAATGGATGATTCCAGTAGTTCATTTAATATGTATTGCCACTACTCATAAATTTCGGGTCTAAAATGACGTAAATTTTCCAGGCTTCATTGGGTACGATTCAAAGGGGGCATCCAAAAATTACGTGAGCGCGGCATGGGGGGAAGGGGTCCTGTAAAATCTTACCAAATCTCATTTGAACCGAAGGGGGGATAATCAAAAACCTTACAATTTATAAAAATATTATGTCAGTTATGTCACTTTGACAATTCAAGGTGACAATATGAATAATAAAGCAGGACGCGCACTGAATCCGCTCGACTCGGTCGACACGGCACAGCATTGCCGAACGTTTTTTGCATTGTGGGGCGTTCCCACGAGGTGTTAATCACGACAGTGAACCACGCTTTCGTAAAATACACTTCTGTGTGAACGCAAAGTCGTTATAGTTTGGCAAGTTTATCTGGACCATTTATAACTATTATCACTACATAGTTAGCACTTTAGCTTTTTAATAGTTAAACGTGGCAATATCGAACTTTTTCGACTGCATTCCTTTCACGGTTTCAGATAAACGTGAGGATCGGCGCACGACTCAAGCGTGGATAGATCAAGCCTGTTTGATTTTCAGTCGTGATGTACCGTTCGCAGTAGTTTCTAAAATCTTTAGTTCCGTACTAACCAACATATTTCTTCGCTGTATCAATTCTCTAACCCAAAAACGTCTTTTTTTCGTTTTCTTGTAATTGTGTCCTGTAAGCACTCCATCTTTTTTGCTAAGAAAGTAGCAAATAACGAACTTAAAACAGCACAACTTTCAACAACCAGATCATTCATGATCGATGTTTCGATGGTGACTAAGTCGAAACGCCAGAGACAGACTCCAGATGGCTTTAAAAGTGTAGTAACAGGCTGGACTGTAAAAGAAGGGCTACGTATTAGTCCTTCGAAAACACAGATAATTGCGTTCACCAGAAGAAGGAAAAGGGAAGGACTTGGCCCTCTGACGCTTCAAGGTGAACCAATACGATTGTCGGATGAAGTAAGATATCTTGGGGTTATCCTAGACCCAGGCTTAACTTGGAACCGACACCTCCAGCACGTGATCAAGAAAGCAGAGGTAGCCTTCATAATTGCCAGACGCACTTACGGCACTAAATGGGGACTTAGACCCAACATGGTACACTGGCTGTACAAAATGGGTGTCATTCCCAGAATCACATATGCATCTCTGGTATGGTGGCCAAAGATCAGACAATCCTCTGCTATGCTAAAACTAAGCAAGCTCCAAAGACTTGCATGCATTGGCATTACAGGGGCAATGAGGACTACTCCTACATCGGCGCTGGAGACAATGCTAGACCTTCCTCCGCTACATTGTGTCATAATGTGCGAAGCAAGGGCAGCACTAACCCGACTGGAAAAAGCATCGGACCATGACGTGGTACATGGGAGAGGACACTCAGAGATAAGGCATGTGGATGATGACATTTTCAAAATGCCAACAGACCACATGACCACCAAATATATCGTTCGCAAGAACTTCGAGATTGTCATCAAAGATCGAAAGGAGCTTGAGGAAGAGAACGCACCACCACTTAGTAGAGCGAATGAACTGATCTGGTATACAGACGGATCAAAAAATGAACTCGGCACCGGAGCGGGCATATACAGCAAGACGAGCAAATATGAAGGAATCGTCTCGCTTGGCAAATACGCTTCTGTATTTCAAGCAGAGGTCTATGCAATACTTGCATGTGCAATGGCTAATAATATGAGAGCCTACAACAACAGGCAGATCAGGATCTACAGTGACAGTCAAGCCGCCCTTAAAGCACTTCAGAGCTATAGGGTGACATCTCGGCTAGTATGGGAATGCGGCGAAGAACTTAGAAGACTGGCGACTCGGAACAGTGTAACACTGGAGTGGGTCCCAGGTTACAAAGGAATCGCAGGCAATGAAAAAGCTGACGAACTCGCAAGAGTAGGATCGTCAACTCAGATGAACGGACCCGAACCTGCTGTGGACATCCCCAGATGCTTAACGAGGTCTTGGTTAAAAGGGTGGTTAAGAGAACAACACAATAAATACTGGAAGAATACGACCAGGCAAATACATGGGAAGAAATTCATAAAAAAAAACCATCAGAAAAAGTGGCGAAAGAACTGCTCTCAATGAGCAGGAACAAACTACGCACTGTAACGGGGCTAATGAAGGGACACTTTCCCACAAAGGAGCACCTAAGCAAAATAGGGCTGTATAACGGAGACCTTGCATGCAGAAGATGCAAAAAGGATACCGAAACAGCTCTGCACATATTTTGCGACTGTGAGACGCTGGACCACAGGAGGCAGAAACTAAATGGAAGACCCCAAATAGCTCCATAAGACTTCTACAACCAACCAGCAAAGAACCTGTATCAGCTAATACAGGGAACGGATTGGCTGAATAGGTTGTAGTCAGAACACTAGGAGTATCCACAATAAGCCCAGGAGGATGAGGTGGTACCGGCGAAGGGACGGCTCCTTAGAAAAAAAATAACCTCTGTGTCTTCTGATCTGATACATATGATTAGTGACCTTTGAACCCGCACGATAAGAGTGGCAATACTGAATGAGCTACTCGAATAATAATCCATTGTTTAAAAAGTTAAACGCAAACTGAACATTTAGAGTTGAAAATTTTCATGAAACTGGTTCTATTTGCGTCTATAATGGACATTCATTAAAAAATAAATATAATTTTAATTAAATCATTTATTTTTAAATTAATCCTACGTTTTATAATGATATAATTAATAAAATTCATTCAAAAAAGTTTTGATTTAAAAATGACACAAGAAAAAGTTGTTGATAAATAATATCCAATATTAAATTATTTGATATAGCAACAAGCCTAGATATTTTATAATTTATTTATGTAACACTATAAAAGGCCTTTTTTCAATAATTTCAAGAATACATTCATCAACAATTTCTTCGTTTAATTTCAATATATTGCACTCTTTTTACTTAAAATACTTTTTTGAGAACCAGAGTAACTTCCAGTCCACTCCAAAACACATCCAATTCATACATTCTCCTAATCAATTATTGTCAAAAAATTAGTTTTCCCTACCAAAATTCATTTTTTTTAAATCCTCTGGTTCCCATAAAAGCTCGAAAGAAAAAAAACAATTTTAATTAAAAATTAATTATCTATGTTTTGATATAACTCTAGCTGCTTCGGCTTGGAGTTCTTCCAGTTGGCAAAAAATCACGTACCTGGCTGGCAAAATTAGTGCGTCCAATTCGGCCGTCAGATGTCGCCTTATTATATTCTTACTCGCCGGAATTCCCAGAGCCGTCGCCATTGTGTCACCGTTAAAAGACGGCTCTAATACAACCAGACCTCCATGTACGCCACTGTCTGAATATATATTAAAAGAAATTATTAGAAGTACTAATTTTAGTGGCAAAATAAAAAAAACCTTTTAAATTTTCAGCATACTCGGCTAAATCTATGCTGCGCGCCCATCTTATAAATCTTTGATTGGTCCAGACTAGCGGATCCGCGTCCATCGACTCACACTGGTGTCTTCTCACTGCCAATGCCTGTAATAGATATTTACGATATAAGTGTCGTAAAGTTTCATATTACGAAATGAGATGGGAAATTTTTTGAACGAGGCCGTCAGGCCGAGTTTGATAACCCATTGAATATCGTAATATGAATTTACGATACGTATATAGTACAATATTTTAAAAAGGTTCCCACTCTCCCCCGCCCCTTATTTGGAGAGATAGACCTAAACTTGTAATAATAAAAACATGCAGAATTTGTCAAGGAATGTGATTATGATATTTAATATGCTCCTTAATTGAGTAAATTTAGAAAAATTTTGCATTTTAAAATGTCAACTGTCAAATACGCCCTCTAGCTAATCCAATTGATTTTAAAATAGGGGATTCAATTTTAGTACAAAGGGAAAATAGAACCAAATTTGAATCTCAATATATAGGTCCATTTACAGTCACAGAGGTGAGTGAGGTTAACTGTAAAATCAAATTAGAACCAGGTGTGATGAAAGAAATACACAAAAACAGACTATACCCTTACTGTAAAATGAATTAAATATTGTAAAAGTGTAAGAATCAAAAGTGTGAGTGAGTTTACAAACAATCATGAATAGTAAACAAAGTGTAATAACAAACACCATAAACAATTAGTGATAGTAAATTAATTCGGATAACAAGTAATAAAAACATTAAGTGAAAATAAATAAATATAACAAACAACTAAGTTATCGTAGACAATGGACATCTATTAATTTATAAATATATGTAACTGTAGGTTAATGACATTAATTAATAATCATTTATCGTCTATTTTTAGGAGATTTGTAAATTCATTCCATTAGGGGGAAAGGAAGTTCGACGGAATTTATTCTTTTCGTAATAGGGGAAAGTGTGATGCCTTTTGGTCAATATAATAATAAGTTAACAATAATATTTAAATAAAATACATAAATTCCCTTGAAGCTAATTTCAATAAATCATAAGAACGTTGAATCGTTACATAAATAGAAGTAGGAAGGTCGCACGTACGAAGTCAAGTTCATAGCGTGAAATAAACATAAATGGTATTATTTATATTTACTTATGATGAACGATAGTGTTTTAAGAATTATTATTGATATTAGTGTTAATGTTAATGTGATTGTTAGAATATGAATATCACAATTCATAAGTAATAAGTAGTATAATATATAGTAGTAAGTTTAAGTAATAAATAGAGCGTATCCCAGTGCTGCAGGTAGTTGTTTTATTGCTGTAAGATGACCCTCCGCGTGCCCAGCAACACCATCAGTTGAGAGGCCGATCCACGTCGAATACCACCCCGTAACAACCCCATTACACCTACAATGTTGAAAATAATTTCCAGGCGTTTCTCGAGGCCACTTAGTTGGCCACCCGGTACAGTTTAAAAAAACGTTCTCTAGCTATAGACACCGACACACAATAATAAAAGATATTTTGTTGTTGTTATTCATACCTGTCGGTCGTATTTCATTATCCTGAGTAAATGGATGCCGTGTACGATAGAAGCTTGATGAAACTTTCTCGTCACTCCTAAATACTTTTCCAATTCCTTTTTGCTCAAGTGTTCCAGCATTCTGGCATCGACCATGTTCGTAGCGAAGTTTTCACAATACTTAAAACAAATTATATATTTAGGTATATAGTCAAAAGCGATCTTATCGTGCGGGTACAAAGGTCCACTAAACGTATGTGGATCAAAGCAGAAAACACAGAGGATACCAAAATGTGAGATTACAAATTATACCCGGAGAAAATAATGATGGTTGATGATTGGATCTTTGCTTAAATTAGCATTTTTTGGAATAATCATAAAAGGAAGAAGGCTGGTGCAAAAACGTTAACTTGGACGCCAACTTATTCAACCTATCTTTACAAGTAAAAAGAGTACATCGATGAAGTCAGATCATCGATAAGGCCTCTCGACGTTATTCATATTAAAACGATAGTATTTGAACATTCGACGCTATACTTTTGTGCACCTGGAGAGTTAACTCCAAACTTTTTAAAACTCAAAACTTTTTAGTAATAATCAAGCATAATTATGCTATATTACCGGTCAAGACGCGAAGTTTTATCGCATTTTTCTTAGTGAGCATTCATAGAAGATTTTTAACACATCTTCTCCGCTACACGGTTAATTGAAGACTTTTAAAAAAATAGCGCTAGAAAAGAAAATTGCCAGTTATAAAAAACCCTGATTTGCTGAATAGGCATGATGACTGATTTTGAAAAACGATGTTCTCACGTATATACTGTATCTACAATTAATGTTATTTCTCTAATAAAAAAAGTTTTCAAGGGAAAAATTCAACTTTGGAAAACACACTTCAAATTATGCGCCAAAACGCTAGAATAGTAATGGCGTCTATCTATGACATCATCAATTCGTAAATACCATTTATAGGTGATCTGTGTCGATAGGTTATCTATGATCTGTGTCCTGTGGTAAAATCGTCAAAGTCAAACCATAGAGTCAAACTTCAATCACTTGACATATGAACCAAGCAAAACCAACAAACAACAAAGGACATTTAAAACAGATGATCGGATCATAGATATTTGCGAAAGTACGACGTCACTCTCTTCTGATTGGTGTTTGAGATAAGATGGCGGATGGTTAAATTTTGTGCTTATATTTTTACTAAAATAAATGTAATTACACATGTAAAATTAAAATAATTGATTTTTACAGAATCTCTGTATCTTATATAATTATATCGAATCAATATTTCAGTGATTCTTAGCGATTGTCATCGTGCCTATTCTAAACTGAAGGCGGGGCAAATAATTAACGCACAAATTCTTTAGAAGTGGTTAAAATGAAACAGAAAAGCGGCATTGAAATAACAACAGAAAAGGCCATAAATCTTGGAACAAATGGTAGGGACGTGTGCAATTTGAAAACAATTTTGTTTGCATTTGTACATATTTTTTAGAACGGCGGAACGTAGAAAAGGGGTTTTAGCGAAATTCGTTTTATAGACAAAGGCGTAGAAAAAGGGTTTGAAAGGAAATTACTTGGAAGTTAATGATACAAAAAATAACGATAGATATTCTATTGTTACAACACTAATTGACGAATTTCCACTTTTTCATTCATTCTCGAAATAATCTATCAGATTACGTACCATTTTTTTTTGCTTGAGGATGCAAAATACCGGAAAATGGCTTCTTAATATTCATATTGTCACTTTCAATTGTCAAAGTGACATTTAAATAAAAACTTCGCTGGTGAAAGACTTTTTAGAATCGCTGAAAACTAAACACATAATATCCTTTTTTTTCCCATCTTTCGAATTTTATTTGTAAGTTATGATTAAACGCAATAAAAGGAAACAAAAAAATGGTGAGTGTGTCTTTGTTGAAAATCGTATGACCCGCATGATAAGACTGCATTCGACTATACCTATACGTGGAAAATAATTATTATAAGGTACCTGAGACAGTCCCAGATCCGGTAACCATTCGTTGCATACCCAAGTATGTCCCAATTGAGCTATACAAGGGTATCTAACGATTGCTGGATTTCTGTGTTCTTCGATTGCTAATCGTACTTTTTTCCTGTGCATTGGATGGGTGATACCCAGACCACATTCCAATTCCAAATCACTGAGTTCTAAGAGGACCTGACCGTGCAAAGGACCAATCTATAAGATTTTTAAATATAATCATGTCTTTTCCCGAAGGAATTTCCTTCTATAAGATTTTTACGATAAGAAGACGATGATAATGTCATTTTAAGTGGTAAAATACCCCAGTTTGTTTTGACATTCGATCATTGTCTAATATTTACAAGTTTTTTTGGTGTTTTTGAGTTTATTGTTTCTTTGATTAAAAAAACAGTTATTTTCATAACTAATTATTTAGGCAAATCTACATTGTGTAGTTAATAAAATGCCGAAGCAGCTGAACAGTAAATGTCGATAGATGGTAACAACTTTGTTGAGCTATTTTGAACGAGAATGCCGAAATGGGGGCTCGCTTACTGCTGTAAGAGACGTAAGTAATAGTATTAGCTATTTTGTATTCATTATTATTAACAACTGTCACTCGAACATCAGATTAAAGCAGAGTTTATACAGCAACTAAAATAAAATAGAATAAGAATATTCACTTGATGCATTTCAATGACAGCGTTTATACTGGAAATAAGCTGAAATAAAGAATAAGAATAAGAATAAAGAATAAGGAATAAGGAATAAGGAATAAGGAATAAGGAATAAGGAATA
>CAJUYG010006081.1:0-12727 GCA_910591675.1 Galerucella calmariensis
AAGGTGACTAAGGTTTGTGCTATTTTTAGAGTTTCGTTCACTCTGAGAAAGATAGGTCTATGAGCTTTTTACCTTCGATATATGTTTGATATTTTTCTTCTTACTAATATATTTATTTTTGGATTATTTGTTGTATTCGTGGTTTAATGATTACTTTAATTCGTATAATTTCGGTATGTAGTGTTTTAAAATCCAAATTTATATCCTGGCTTTTTTTTCACACTGAGAAAAGCTTGGTCTCCATATTGATGATGCCCTTAAGAGGGGCCTCACAATTTAGACAGCTCAAAACAGTTGGCACCCCTGACTTGCAACAAAATTTGGGACATTTTGTATGCAACAAATCTAAAGAATGCAGTAAAATTGAGAGTTGAAATTTAAACATAATATAACTTGGACCTTTGTCTTGGAGATTAGGTATTTTGGTCAGGTTTTAGATTGTTATAAAAAAGATATAAACCATCTAGTGATGGTGTGATTTTGACAGTTTTGACAATTTGTGGTCACCAATTTGAACGCCAAGACCTTATGCCCAAAAGAAAGCCTAGAGAATTCGATTCTGATAATATGAAATCTTAATTCATTGTATTTTTTGAGATTTGTTGCACGGAAAATTTAGAAGACGAACTCATCTGTACATTAGTTCAGCTGTTCCACCGTCTTTATTGATGTCGCTGTATGGAACTTCAATGACGGATTACGACTGTCAAATGTCGTTGTCTTGTCATGGTCTTTTAATACAGAAACCTCCCCTAATCTATGTACAGAAAGTATGGAAGGCATAAATTAGCTTGCAAAATGTTTTAAGAAATTTTGTTTTTCAAAGAAGTTTTGATGATGACCAGCTATAAATCTAGCATTTACAGACGTAAAATGAAATTTTTTCTCTGAAGGTATAAAAATGTCACAGCGATTTGAAAGGATCGAAGGATTCATGCAAATTAACGATTAAAAAAAAGGCTGGAAATTGAATTCTTAATGAAGGTTGCCCACTTCGACAATCGGAATCTTCTACAAAAACAGTGCCGTCCCATCAACGGATGAAATAAACTTAATTTCATCTAATTAATTTATAAAATATGTTAATTTGTATATTTTTGAAATTTTTCTCCAACAATTTTAATATAAATAAACAACTCGAGCTCTATTGATTGTAGAAGGAAGTAAAATTGGTTTAGGTTACGGTTATGGTAACATGAATTGCATACAAAACTTGACTGGTAGCTTTCTAATATAATTTTTCGAATTAAACTTACATATTTGCAAAACTAGGTGGGTAGAGGTTTATTTGTAAATAAAATATACATATCGTAAATATATTTTTCTACAACTGCTATGAAAAGTGACGTATTTCTCACAGCTTACTTAATTTCAATTGTAAAACGTAGTTTCAATCGTGCTTTGATAAAAATCCCAATTTCTATTGAAAATATTAGTTTAACAAGACATATAAGTACTTATTTCTAATAAAAATAATATGGATATTAACAGATATACTCCGCCAGAGATATTGGAAAAAGCTGCAAAAGTATCTTTAGATTTGTGGCCGGAAATTTCAAGAAAAAAGTATGAATTGGCATACGAAAAATTTATAGAATATCCTTTTCGGAAAGTGTACTTTTGGTATATTTTGAAAAGTTGTCAAAAAAATTAAAGGTCACAGTTTGTGCAGTTGTTGAAAAAGTATAGTGTGCAACATGCGGGTAAAGAACTTTTCTCACTCGCCCCTCGGGCTCGTGCCACAAACTTCCACACTCGTGAGAAAAGTTGAACTTTGCCCACTTGTTGCACAATATACTATTTTCAATAATTAAATAAGCAAGCAAAAAGGATACCTTTTTTGCTCTAGACCGAATTAATTTTCTTTATAAAACCCTCACTTGTCTTGTCTTTAACTTTAAGCGGAACTTTAGCCACACCGAATAACATAACCTCTAACAGTTTCCAATTCATAAATCGTAAAAGTGAAATATATTTAGAATCTTCTCACATCTCTGTCGCAACTGTATATTTAAAAAATTGTATCAATAATATGCGGCTGGACTAAAAATTGTAGGACCCAGTGCACCTACGGCCTAACGACTTCGACAATTGCGGAACTAGCCAAACGTTACACCCATGCTCAATCCCTTGAGAGATGGGATGGAATCAAAGGATGCAGTCTTGCTAGGGTCACCCTGGGAAGCTGGCGCCGAAGAAATATTTGGCAATGACCAGGAAAAACCTACGTTTAACAGTAGGATTTCTGGCTAGCCACTGTCAACTAAGGACACATCTCCATACTATGGGGCTAGTGGACACACCTCAATGCAGGATGTGTGAACAGGAAGATGAAACTGTCCGGAATGTCTTATGCGAGTGTCCGGAGTTATCGTCAATAAGAGAGTGTGTTCGGTGAGTCTTGGTCTACACCTGCCGATATAAAGGAGATGTCTCCTAGTGACCTGACCACCTTCCTGGGAAGTACAGGATGCGGACGATGACCTAGGAAGACAACTCCTCGGGAGGATGTGCAATAGGTCACATGTGGCCTAAGTGCTATGAGCCTACACTCCCCCTCCCCACTTTAGAGATATACATTTCGTAAATTTATTTTCCTGGTTAAAAAGTAATTAATTATTAAATAAGTGATAATAATAAGTGAGCAAAAGAAATTCCTTTTTTGCTCCAGACCGAGTTCGTCTTCTTTATAAAACCCTCACTGGTCTTGTCTTCAACTTCAAGCGGGACTTTAGCCACACTGAATAACATACCTCAACAGTTTTCAATTCATAAATCGTCAAAGTGAAATTATATAATAAGTATCTTCTCACATTTCTTTCGCAACTGTATATTTAAAAAATTGTATCAATAATATATTTTTACTAAAAATTTTCGATTACAACATATACCTAATAACTTTCTCCAACTTTCCTTTCATTCGATAATTATTGTTATACGAAAATATACGGAAAAAAATAATTTATTTTCTCCCCTTATAAGAAAAATGAAACTCTTCCTCGTCTTCAGGAAAGGACGTAGTTATGGTAAATAAAACACAAATTTTAACATTAGGTATATATTTAATAACAACCACAAAAGTAGTCAAGGAAGCTGCTAAGATTTTTTTTTTCAAGACAAATCAAATGGATATATATATATTTAACAATTTTAAATAAAATTAAATAATATCAAGACTATATAAATGGCTTACATACTAAATTTGTTTATATAATAAAAATTATTTACAATAATTTTTACCCGACTATTGCCTTTTATATAAAATACACCCTAGTGTGTTTCGTTAAAATAAATTTATTGCTAATTGAAAGCATCTCACAGTTACGTCATAGTTTAGTATAGTAGTTACATTCAAATGTTTTTAAAAATCAGAATTAAAAAAAAACAAAGCACCACCACTGGAGCCAGTATCTGTTAAGATGTTGATTTCAAAATAATTAAAAAGCTAGGATAAAATTATTAATAAAATAACTTTGGTGAAGTTACAATGTGGCTTTAGTTCTATACCATCGATGACTCAACCTTGGAACTCTTGGAAGAACCTTACCCTTTATTGAAAACAATCAATTTCATCTTTTAGATATTAAATATGTTTTTAACTTTATCATTCTGTAATTCGCAAATAAATAGGACATGTCCACGTGACGTTACAAACTATTTTGACAGCAGCCCTGTGGTAAAACAATAAACAAAGCGATCAGAACACGTGGTACTTAATAGTGAGGTTATGTTGATTTATAATGATAGATCGTGTTTGAGTTTAGTAGGTTTTGCTTCAGTGTACGTTATTTTAATAGTTGTTTGATAATTTTTCATCGTGTTTATTGTTTTACCACAGGGGAACTGTCAACTGTCGTGGACATGCCCTATACCTCTTATTTTTATAAAATTTTAGGTTAGGTTGTTGAAAATAAAAAGGATATAGATGTAAACAAGATTTTATCTGTCACTAATGATCCCAAAAAACTCAAATTACCACATCTATTTTCATTTTAACGAAATTGACCAACTTTTTTTTATAAAAGTCATTGTCAAAGTTGATTATTTTTATTTATAGAATATTCAAATCATAAATTTAATGTTGTCTTTACGCTAAACGCATTAAAAACGAATAATATAAATTCCTGGGATCGCCCAACTTCTTTAAGCAATTTTTAATTTAAATTTGATGGTGTTTTAAACGAAATTATTTTTATTACCTTTTGAGACAATCTGTATAGTAAATTTAAAGTGGGTGAATTAATTAGAGCTATTAAAAAGAATGAATTATTGTAAATTGAAAATTTAAAAAAATTTAATTGATATTTGATTAAAAAGAAAATAAAAATGGTAAAGTGTTTTTTTTTTCAAACAGTAATATTTATGTAAATAAATTCCTAATTACTATCAATAACGTTGAATAAATAACATTATATTTACTTTATATACAAAAAATGAAGTAATTTCTAATTTATTTCATAAATTCACTTATATATCTACAAATAAAACTATTTTATAAATTTAAAATAAGTATATAAATGTTTCCTAACTATATAGACTAGATTTCAACAGTCAAAATAATTTTTTTTGAAAATTTAAAAATATACAAAACAACTACAACCTTCTTCTTTTCACTGTATATTTTTTACTCATCCTGAATTCTTTCAAAACATATTGACCAACTATCAAAAATTATAAATATCTTACTCCACTCAAGTTCCCAGTATAAGGGACGACTTCAAAACTTTTGATATTTTAATGTTTGCATTTTAATAAATAACTTTGTTTTCTATATGTAGCAAACTTAACTGGAGTCACTGTATAATATTTAATATAATTTACTATAAATATGAGGTCTTTGGCTTGTTGCGAACAATAAATGGTATACAGTATGTCCCCCTAAGTTGGAATCATATGGAAAACTTTTTTAATATTAATTTTAAGAAAAAAAGTTATTCTTCATAAAAAGTTCTGCTTTAACTAAAAATGTTATTAATAAAAGTTGGATATGTCGAAGCATTAGTATGAGTAAAAATTAAATTTGTTTGTTTTCAACAATTATATGATGTTAATTTTATAACTTGGTGTTTGAATGTATTTTATTATTTGCAAAATAAATGAATATGCACTTATTCCGCGTTTTAATTGAAAAAAATATTCAAAAACATGGAAAACTTGGAAGATTATCATGTGTTTCGTAATCACAAGAGATAAATGTTCATTCAAAACAGAAAAATGAGTGAAAATTAAAATCTGAAGTTACAATTTAAATGAATATAATTACATATTTAATCGTGATTTTTAATTTTAATTAACTTTTTTTCTAAAATTGATAATAAAAAAGTTTTACAAATGATTCCAACTTAGGGGGACATATTGTATACAGGGTGTCCCAAGACGAGTTAAAACTATCTGTATATGGCAAAATACTTATAGTAAAACCATGAAAATTTTTACGTTTCGGTTTTCGGATGCGATCTTTTTAACTAAAATATTTTCAAAAATGGCAGACTTCCGGTTCTACCGGACGTCGACTGTAACTTTGTTATTTTAAATGGAACACCCTGTATATTAATACATTTTTAAAATCTACGAAAAATTTTAGTATACTTTTGTCAGAAAACTTTTTTCGACAAATGCATATTTTTTGAGTTATTTATTTTTTTGTAAAAAATTTGACGGTTGCAGACCCTTACAAATTATTTTTTTAAGAGGATACCCATAAAGATATGAAAATGGTTTCTGTTCGGTTGCTTTAAGCAAGGTCATACCTATTTGAATCTATGTTGAAAAATTTTTCATTTTATACAGGGTGTGTATAGAAAGTGTTCAAAGTTTAACTTCATAAATATCAAATTTCTTTATTTTCTTAAATAGAACCACCCGGCTTTTTCCATTTTAATGCATTCAGGGGTAAAAAATAAGGCAAATTCATGTATACTTTCCTATACCTAAACCTTACTGTTATCCAGATATTAAATGTTTTCTGTAAATAAATAAAGAAAACATTTAATAGCTGGATAACGGTGAGGTTTAGGTATAGAAAAGTATACATGAATTTGCCTTATTTTTTAACCTTAAATGCATTAAAATAGAAAAAACCGGGTGGTTCTATCGAAGAAAATAAAGAAATTTGATATTTATGAAGTTAAACTTTGAACACTTTCTATACACACCCTGTATAAAATGAAAAATTTTTCAACATAGATTCAAATACGTCTGACCTTGCTAAAAGCAACCGAATAGATACCATTTTCATATCTTTAAGGGTATCCTTGTAAAAAAATAATTCACAAGGGTCTGCAACCATCAAATTTTTTACAAAAAAATTAATAACTCAAAAAATATGCATTTTTCGAAAAAAGTTTTCTGACAAAAGTATACTAAAATTTTACGTAGATTTCAAAAACGTATTAATATACAGGGTGTTCCATTCAAAATAACAAAATTGCAGTCGACTTCCGGTAGAACCGGAAGTCTGCCATCTTTGAAAATATGTTAGTTAAAAAAATCGCATCCGAAAACCGAAACGTAGAAATTTTCATGATTTTACTATAATTATTTTACCACATACAGATAGTTTTAACTCGTCGTGGGACACCCTGTATAACAAATAGTAAATACAATTACAAAAAAAATACCCATTTTTTTAGATCAACCACTGTATAGTAAATATATCCTATTTTAAATATAATTTTAATATTAAATTAATTAAAATTCTTTACAGTCTGATCAACAGATTCTCATATCAAAATGAAGCATTAAAACCAATTTATACCTGTCAATCAGACATATTTAACTGCTTTAAGTACACAAAAACCCTCCTGGTAAAAAATACCATGATAAAAAAATTAAAAGACTTAAAATACAGTGCTGAGCTACACCTACAACAACTCAACATATTTATCCCTTAAACTAGACACAACTCACTTGTTAGAAACAACCTTCTTCTTCTTTTTTCTCTTAAAGAAACCACAACATTTGGTATCCTCCACTACCTCGACGTCTACATTGTGAGTGATTGGGGTGTTGCTGTGTGCCATGGAGTTGTCAGCGTGGAGGTCTCCATTGGTGGAATTAACAACTAGAACCGAACTAGGTCGTTCAGCAGGTGTAAGATTCCCTAAGGTGCTGTGTTTCGAATTATCTGGTTTTGGGTTAATTAATCGTTTTTCACGTAGAGGAGATATGGCGAATTCTTGTGTGGCTGTCGGAAGAGATCCGGCTGATAAGTTTGTTGTTTTTCCAGACCAATCGAATTCTCCATCTTCTACATAGCCTTTACTTTTAAATAATCCACTGAATAAGCTTCTGAGGTAATCGTAATCAGGCGTTTCGAAGAAATCTAATCTTCTAACATAACGTAAGTAAGTTGCCATTTCTTCTGGATAACCTTTACATAAGCTTTCTATTGAAGTTTCTCTTTTTGTATCTCCTATTTTTTGGTAGCGTTCTTTCAAAGTATCTGCTTTAAGTCCTTGCCAAGGTAGAGAACCTCTTAAGAAATACATAAACATGTGACCCAAGGCTTCTAAGTCGTCTCTTCTAGATTGTTCTCGCCCTAAATGTGTATTTATCGACATGTATCTTGCAGTTCCTGTCAAAGATTTGTGTTCTCTGTATGGTATATGTTTGTTAGTTTCTGGTTCTATGTATTCTTTAGCTAAGCCAAAATCTATAATGTGAATAACTTTTTCCCTGCGACTTCCATTACGACCAATTAGAAAGTTTTCTGGTTTTATGTCTCTGTATATAAGGTATCTTGAATGTACGTACTCGATTCTATGTAAAAGCTGGATTGCTACTGTTAAAACTGTTTTTAGAGTGAATTTTCGGTCACATACATCAAATAAATCTTCCAAACTAGGTCCTAGTAGTTCCATAACCAAAGCATTAAATTTATTGCAAGGTCCAAAATAGTGTACATCTGGGATACCTTCGTGAGTACCTAGTTGTTTGTAATATCTATATTCTAAATGTAACTGTGGTGCTTTAGTTTTAAATGATTCTAATTTTATCGCAACATGTTCATTAGTATATAAGTTTTTTCCTAAGCGAAGTTCTCCGAAGTTACCACATCCTATCTTTTTACCGACTTTGAAGTTAGGACCAACCATAAGCACTGACACTGAGTTTGAGCTGGATTCATTATTACTATAGTTTTTTGATGAATTTTTCAGTTTCTGGTCCCCTTTTTCCATGGCTTTAACAACAAAATCAAAGTAATGCCAAAATATTTTGATAATGATCACATAGTGTGGTATCACAGTTAATAAAGATTGAAGCCAGTCTAATAACTACCTAAAATAAAGATGAAACATTGATAAATATCTCATATTATGATAAAATATTGTTTTAGAGTAATACATTTCACGTTAATCAGTTATTTTCCGAACTATGCCACTCACAAAAGTCTTATCTACTGTCTTAAGTATATAATTAATACTATAAAATAGATTTGGATAATTAACTGATAAAGCGATTATTATTGATAATACATAATTAGAACAAAGTAAAATTGTATTTATTTACCTAAATATGTCCCCTGCAGTGTCAAATTTTATATCTGTGTGTTGTTACAGATACATCGAAATACACTTTAACAGCATTACAAAATTAACTTATGTAATTAAATCATCAGGTACAATCTGTAAACCTGTCTAGCCACTTAAAACATAAATTAAATTAAATTAGAATTGATTTAAATACCACATATTACTAAATCTGATACATTTTACCACCCACACACAGTCCCCTAGAAAAATTTATAACCTAATTTTCAACTCAAGTCTAGCATGACACATGACTTATGTCAATCATGTGTTATCTAGCCCAAGTATTGATAAAGCAAACAGCAGAAAATTATTAAAACGTAAATTAATGATTTTTAAATAATTAGGACTATCATATATTGATAACAACTGAAAATAAATTGTTTGAAGTGAATAATTTTGTGAATAGAGTCATGACTTGTTGTATTGTGATTAATTTTAACAATTGAGAACAAAGAATAATGTACTTTCCATACCTATAAAAGATTGCGTGAATATAGCGTGTAAAATTTTTATTTTAATTTTATATAAATGATTGTTTTGCTCCAATTCTCACGAAAATGTCACCCATTTAAAAGAAGAGTCTCTTAAACTGCCTTTTACAACTATAGACAGTACAATATTTATAGTATTTATAATATGAATTTCTAATAATAAATGACACTCTTTACTTTTGTATTCTTAAACAAATAAGTTGTTATGAAAACCTGATTGAAATATACCCACATCTTGTATCGATATCTTATATCTGATCGTCTAGCGTATGGTAAGTGAAAGTGGGTCAGACAAGTTTACATCTGCAGTGTACCCATAATTGCTACTAAAAAGTAGTACCCCGTAAACGGTGGTACTGTTTTAAAATCACACGTTTATTTGAGGTTGTTCTAAAAAACTAAAATAAAATTGAACTGTCAATTTGTTCGTACGTGTGTTGTTTTAGCTACCACATTCCTTGAAGAACATTCATAATTTGAGGGCGTAATTATAATTAGCGTTGTCGACCTTTCTTTAGGAGATGAGATTAAACTTTTGTTGGCAATTTCCTTTTATTCTTCGCGTATTAATAATACTTTTACGCTTGTGCAACATTCTTGATAAGTTAACGTCTTGTTTTTTTTTGTATGTGGGCACATAATATTATGACCTTTTAAATGTTTTTAACAAAATGATTACAGTATTGGCTTCAGGCTATATTTCTTTCAAGTATTTGACATTATATAAGCCATTATACAGTGAGCGCCGAAAAGTAGGCAACTCACAATTAGATATATCTTTGTTATAGGTTATCACGTGTTTGTTCGTCCATTATTAATTTATAAAAATATTATATTGTAATATTAATAATAATAAATTTAGTTCCTCCATTAAATAGAATAAAAGAAACTAATAATGAATAACTGTTAGAAGGTTAAAGTTCAAATCGAACAATAGAAATATAAAATATTTTATGTTTATTATTACCTATCAAGATAGTTAAAATACTAACGACGAATTTCACGACCTGTTATTCTACACATTTTACGATGAGTAGCGTGGAAATTTTTTTAAATAGTTGATGACATTTTTGGTCGTTTTCCCTTCGCCATATTGTCTTAAAAATCCTTTTGAATTGAAGAATTTTCTTTTCGTCATTGCATAGATTGCATAAATAATATAAAAATATACAATACGTTTCTTAATAATTTCACAAAATCTCGTAATTGGGCTATTCAATTTCAATTGCTTAAAATTTAGTAACAGTTTCCGCATTTTTATAGTGTTGGAGAAAGTTATACGTATAATTAAATATTCAGATATATAAATATTTTGTTGAAGTAAATTTTGGTCGTTTCACAGAGTTATCGTCAATAAGAGAGTGTGTGTTCGGTGAGTCTTGGCCTCCTAGTGACCTGTCCACCTTCCAGGGAAGGACAGGATGGACGAGGACCTAGGAGGATAACTCCTCGGGAGTATGTACAATGGGTCACAAGTGGCCTGAGTGCTGTGAGCCTACACTCACCCTCCTTACTCTACAGATACCATTCCTTGGTAATAAATGGTAATATCATAAAAACTAGGTAGTTTTTGGTATAAACTCACTTCTTTGTTAATTAAAAATAATCAATACAACTAGAAGAAGAAATTGTACTGTCTCTATGTTTATGACATCCGTCAGTTCTTGTTTTATTGGTGTTTTATGGGTGTTTAAATCACCTAGCTTCATACAAATGGTACTTAAACAGCGGGAAGTTTGAATTTCATAATTTTAACTATACAGTATAAAGCGTGAATTTTTAAAATTAAACAAGAGATTTAAAAAATACTATAATAATTACACATGGTATATAAACAAATGCATTATTAATTAGTTATTCAATGAAAAATATAGTAAACAATGACCAGATGTTAAAAAATGATTAAAATCAAAAGTCATAACTTCCTGTTACAACACTTCCCACTATTTCGTACAAAATCGGCCTCAGATGAAAATCATGAAGGTCACTACATCACTTATTGGTTGTGATTTATAAAACGACACATCTATTCGTTCCTCAAACAAAGAAAGAATTGACGGATGGATCAAAATTTCACAATCAACCAAGTTTGGAAGATGTTGAAAGTTTTTCGGTGAGATTTTAACGTGCCTTCGAGCTCCATGACAATGACTTTTATCACTATTTCCTCAGTTTCTTGAAGCAATTGTTTAAACTTTAAATATTTCGGCGGTTAATTACTATTATACGTAGTTTGACAGATGACTTACTGCTCCGTATATTGAATTAGCATACACTGTTTTTAGAATTTGCCAAGAAGCGGTACAGACGTCTTTATATTTTAACCTATCTTAAAAATAATCTTGATATTCGTCGTCAGGTACAACTTCCCACAATGCAAGCTACAACTTGCCATTTTAAGAGATGCACTTTTTTTTCAACTGTGTGTTTGTACTTTATATATTGACCGGTAGACCGTCCAATACAAAATACATAGGTATAGATTCTCACAGATATAATAGCGAAAACTAAATTCAGCAACGCCCACATGAAATCTATACAAAGGGAGAATGTTTTCTAATATATTTCTCCAAAATTTTTGAGTTTTTAGCTACATTTAAGAGAAAATTGAATTTGAAGGTTGAAAATTGAATAATATGAAAAAAAATTGTTTGGAAAATTGTATTTTGCATCTTATTTTTGAAAAGGTATCCTTATTTTGCTAGTTTCTACTTAAATTTAGTACTTTTTTCTTGAATCGAGGTACCAAAACATACGAAACCCATTAAAAAAATTAATTCATAGGATTTTTTTACGTTTTATGTTATTGGATATATCGCTTTGTAAAATAAACTGTCAAATTGAATAGATGAGGCTTTTACTTGATGTAGATCCATAGTAAATTATGAAATCAAACAATTTTATTTTGTTAAATCTACATTATATTTAACCTTAAAGTTGTGACGCGTTTCGCTAACACAGTAGCTTTTTCAAACGAATGGAGGTATAATGAGAAACTTTCTATTTTTACAGTGCCTTAATACTAAATTATACGGATATTTAACAATAAAATTATAATCTATTTACAAGGAAATGAAATGAATTTGTCTAAATATGGGATTAACTAAAGTATTTAACAAGTTTACCTGGAAACTCATTCACAACAATCCTACAGGAACCTTTTTAGGTAAAAAGGTTTAATACGGGAGAATTGATAATATCAAGTTGGTCGTTAAGAAGATTATCTGAATATTTGTTTTTATTTATCTCTAGGGCTTCTAAAAGATTTAATTTGAAGGATTTAGGTTCTATATGCAAAATTTCAAAATTTGAATCGAAAGAGTGTTGGTTTGCTAATAAATGATTTGAATAGTTGGAATCTGATTTTTGGTTGTCATAACTACGTTTGTGTTCTGAAATTCTAGTTTTAAAATTCCTAAAAGTTCTACCTATATAAATTTTATCACAGTCGTCATTACCACATTTTAATTTATAAACTCCTGATTTTATTTAATTTTGAAGATTTGGATTTGTTGTTTTCAATGAATTTGGATAAATTGTTGTCGGTTTTGAAGCAAATATTCAAGTCTAAAGTTCCTAAAAATGATTTTATTTTTAAGGATGGTATTCCAAAGTAGGTTAAAAGCTTTTAAATTGGTTATTTTTGTTTTTATCAGAAGGAAATACTTGTTCTAGAGTATGTTTTCGTATCTTTTTATTTAT
>CAJUYG010006083.1:0-12725 GCA_910591675.1 Galerucella calmariensis
TACCGGAACAGATAACACCTTACCCTCTGGGGACACTATTCAATAACGAACTCTTGTGAAGTGGATTTATGAAAAATTAAGGAAAATCTAAGATTCCTCTAAACTATGATTTATCATCAGTTGATATTTGCTTTCGATTATATATGTGTCTTTTGAGTGTGCAAATGAAAATTTTACAGCCTTAATAGTTCTAACATTATCAATAATGAGAGTAGGTAATTGGTTTTTATTGAAATTGAATATTTCCTATCACAAGAATAGAATTTCTCTTCACATATGGCGTTTGACGTTTATGTTATGCTCTAAGAATGTTTCAAATACTGAGCCATTCATAATCTCACTTGGTATTCATAATGTCTCATAGAGGTCGCTCTGTTTCAATTTTGCATCTTCCCTTGGTCTGTTGAAAGAATGTTTTAGATACTGAGCCATTCATAACCTCACTTGGTATTCATAATGTCTCATAGAGGGCGCCTTTTCAATACCCCTTGTATATATGCAAAATCTATCTCTTCTTCAGTCATTGTCGACTTCCATTGATATTCATAATGTCTCATAGAGGATGCCTTTTCAATACCCCTTGTATATATGCAAAACTTATCTCTTCTTTAGTCATTGTCGACTTCTCTGTATACTAGACGTTAAGGCCTTTTAAACATATAGAGGGGTGCTGCGTGGAGGGTGAACGGGGGTAGAATTTTTCTATTATTTCTCATATACACTAGACATTAAGGCCTTTTGAACGAGCCGTGCTATGATTGGTTAACATATAGAGGGGTGCTGCGTGGAGGGTGAAGGGGGGTAGTTGGAATTTTTCTATTATTTTTTCGAATACACATTAAGGCCTTTTGAACGAGGCGTGGAGGGTGAACGGGGGTAGAATTTTTCTATTATTTTTAATATACACTGGACGTTGAGGGCTTTTAAACGAGCCGTCGTTTGCTATGATTGGTTAACATATAGAGGGGTGCTGCGTGGAGGGTGAACGGCGATAGAATTTTTCTATTATTTTTAATATACACTAGACATTAAGGCCTTTTGAACGAGCCGTAGTGACGTTTGACATGAATTCTTTGCGACACACCCCCGAACACGGACAAAAAATGGCAGACGAAGCTACCGCACCTTCCACCCGCTAGATGTCTCCGGCCGACTTAATCTCGGAATAAAAATGGCGGAATGGTCGACCTCCTCACACGTGAAGCGCATGCGCATTTATCCTTTAGCGTCAATTTCCAACATTTTCGGACCTTAGATTTTCTTATGGAGATTCCCATGTTAAAATCGCGAAATTTATTCTTGAACTCTTGCTGCTCCTTTACTAACATGATTACCAAGAGAACATCTTTCAGGTTGCAGTCTTGTATCAATTTCATGGAAAGATACACGACAGGACAGTTTCTGAGAGGTTTGGCCAATATATGTAGAATTGCAGCCATTGCAACAAAAATTATATACTACATTACTACTATCTGAGATAGATATTCTGTCTTTTGAAAGATTAAGAATAGAGTTCAATACTAAGGCACTCTTACAAGAAAATTTAATATTATCTAAGTATTGTGAAAAAATCTTAGTAATTCTGGGAGTAACTTCCCTTATGTATGGTAAAAAGACAATGAGACAATTGAATTGGTGGGATCTATTTCGGAGATAGAGAGAGCATTCCGATCAGTTACACCTGCTTCAACTACTGAAAGTGATGGAATATCTGTTAAAACAGATGATGTATTGAAAATAATTCTCAGTGAGGATTTGGGATAGGAATTATCAAGAAACAAATTGAAGAGTATATCCCGTTTCTTATCTCTGAAAATGGGGTCGGAAAGACTCATCACTCTGGTTGCCATTTGTTTAACTAAATTCAGCTTTATGCTAAATTTATAGTAGGAATTGTAGTTGAGATATCTCCCAGAGCTACTTACTTCTCTGTACCAATCAATTGTAATTGGAAGACTGTTCGACTTACCTGTAAGGAAGATCAATCTCAATTATTCGAGCATCGGATTTCTTCTATGATATATTTGGTAGGATTCATATTTCAAGTGAATCACGCTCTGTATTTAAAAGAGTAAACAATTTTTTGTCGTATATACTAATCACCCGATACAAGGCAAGTATCGAACAGTTCATTGGTGACTGAACTAATCGCTCTATTGACTGGGTAGATTGGGGAGGAAGGGCTCTATCATAGAAGAACTCCGATGCTCGAATAATTGAGATTGATCTTCCTTACAGGTAAGTCGAACAATCTTCCAATTATTCTTCTCATCGGAGTTCTTCTATGATATATTTGGTAGATGTTTAAAGATACAATTAGGGCGATTAAATGCAGTGTATAATAGTAATTTCATAATAATATAACAAAGAAGTAACACAACACAAAAGAAAAAACTGTGTATATATATGAGATATGTAAATTATAACAACAACTATAGCTACTTTATTATTATAATTATTGTTTTGCAAGAAAGAAAAAAGAAATAAAGTAAAACTATGATGGGTTACCTATATAAATAGTACCGTTAATAACTATTACGTGGTGTTTTTAAAACATTCCTTAATAACGGAATTCGCAAAAGTATCTTCACTGGTTATTATGGGTCTATTATAGAATGTTGCAAATTCTGATGAATTTCGCGTCCATCCAGCAGTGTTTTTTATTAAATTTATGTTTAATCCTGCTCTGTAGGCAGCAGAAGTACTAGCATGTCTAACACTATGACTATTAAAAATTCGTGTGTATTCCACTTTTTTGAAGAGCTTCTTTAATCCACCTACTTATACTCTGGGTAGAAGCAGGATGAAATGGTTTCTTATGTGTTAATATAAGGTATCCCGTATCGTCTATTCTGCATAGTTTTGTGATGGATAGGTAGTACTTTTTGCCACGCATATTCAGGTTTGTCAAAGAAAAAGGGTAATGCTAAAAAGAATTAGGATTTATTCGGACCTGATGTTTTAATTCGCTCTTCAATTTTTTATTTCGATTTTTTCTTGTTTACAGAATATATTTTCAGAGATATTTTTGATATTGTTTGTACCCTGTTAGCAGATGTTAAGCCTAACAAGGTGACAAGCTTTTGAGTTATATCTTTCAAAGTGAAATCATGTAATGGGTATATTGTTGATAAATAAAGTAATACTGGGTTAGGATCCCAAGTTACCGAGTATTTTGGTGTGGATGGTCTGTTGTTATACCTTTAACACCTTTCAAAAACCGTTTTAATGTGCTTTTATCGGCTGGGTTAAAGTTTAGTATTAACGCTAGGGATGCGATCATCCCTAAAATATCGATATATGTATTGATGTAGGAATAGAAAGTCCTTCATTAAAGCAACTTAACAAAAATTCAAGTACTAAATTTAGATTATAAGTGTAAATATTAATTTCGTGGTTTAGGCAGAAATGCCACCACTTCCTATAACAAATTGAATATTGTTTTATGGTTTTTTTCCTAATAGAATTTAACATCACAGGAATAACGGCCTGGCTTATTTCTCGTTTGTGGAACGATTCCCAGATAATTTTCCGGCCACCAGGGAAAGTGTTTTGTGTAGTGGGTGCATCTCTCTGGAAGGAGAATAAATTAATCATGTGGTGGGAAAAAAATTGATTCTTCTATCAATAATCCATAAAAACACGGAAACCGGCTAATTTGGAACAACCAGAATGCCTGTGGCTTTATCCGTTCGAATATTTTCAAGAACTTTGTGGATTGAAGCAAAAGGTGGAAATGCGTAAAACCTCAAGTTTTCCCAGCTAGTTGTAAAAGCATCAACTAATAAGGAATCGGGGTCTGGTCTCCAAGAAAAGTAATTATCACATTTCTTATTCAGTTGGGATGCAAACAAATATATGTGGGGTTCACCAAAAACATGTATGATTTGCGTAAATTCTTGTTGATTTAATTCATATTCTATCTCTGGTGATGTAATTCGTGATAGGAAGTCCGCCTCTGCGTTTTCTTTTGTATTTATATAGCATGAATAAAAATATTTTTAGTCTCGCAATAGTCCCATAACATCTTTGCCATCTTATTAAGCTGCTTAAATTTAATGCTCCCCATTCGATTAATGGTTGCAATTGCTGTTAAATTATCGATTCGAAGTAAAATATTAAGGTTAAATGCATTTTTTGAGGAATGCTTTTAGACTGTAGTAGGCGGCTTTTAATTCTAAATAGTTGATATGTCTCTTAGAGTCATCGTTACTCCAAAAACCCCTTGCTGTTTGACCATTGCAATAGGCACCCCAACCTGTCATGGATGCGTCTGAGAATTTTTCCAAGGAGGATTTCTTGGGTGAGATGCTTTTACCTTTTTTAGAAATATTTTTCAACCACCAGTTGAATTCTTGCTCTAAATTCTCTGGGATTATCATTTTTTTGTTATAGTTAATGCAATTTTTTCGTGAATTATTTATTTTAACTATTTCGAAAGGTTTTGTGTGGAACCAACCATAATTCATTTCTGGCGAAGAGGACACCAATTTCCCAACGAGTGATGCGAAAGTTCTTATTCTTATTATTTTCTTGTTTTTTGTTCTGTTGAGCAATTCTAATAATGTTGTAATTTTGTCATCAGGCAAACTAATTGTCATCCCGTGAGAATTGAAATTGTAGCCCAAAAACTGAATCTTTTTAACGGGCTGAAGAACGCTTTTCTCGTAATTTTTACCATACCCAGTGATTTTAAAAGGCTTACCGTTGTATATATGCTTTCATAACATTGTTCATAATTTTCCCCAATGATTAAAATATCATCTAAATATATTAATACCTTACACCCTAAAATTCGATGTCTGGCGAAATTGGAATAATTGATTTTTAAATGAGAACCGTAAATATTTCCTATGTTTTTCATGAATTGGTAATAGAAAATAAGCATCCCGGTAGCAATCTTTTGTTATTAGCTTAATCGCTGTTCTATAATCATCAAGTTAAAAATGATTTGTGGGTATGAAGCAATTTAGTTTTTTGACATTTAATATGAAGCGATTTTTTCCATTAGTCTTCTTGATAAGGAAATAAGACAATAAAAATTTATTTTTAGTGCTCTTGCATTTTGCAAGTGCTCCTTTTTTAAGGAGGGTAGAAATTTCATATCATAAGGTGATATATTTTTTAAAACGGAATAATTTTCTGTTTTGGTTGGATACAAAAAGGTATCCTTATACCCTTAATCCATTTTAAAACCTGTTTATTATGGACAATTTCTAGCCATTCTTTGTAGAAAGATTTTAAACGACAAGCAATTTTTTGTGGTACCTCTACTTATAGTACAGTGTTTTGGGCTGATGTTGATGATAACGGTTGGGAGTTTTCTCGAACTTTTTCTTCTGGTCTCTGCTGGTTCCCTGCCTTCTTTTCTGTATGTCCCTTTTCATCTTCGTGTTGAACACATGGCGCCTGGAGTTTAAAGAATGACCAGTTGATGTTCCCGGGGCTGAGTGGCTGTATGATATCTTGAAGGATTTGTTCTTAGTGTTTTCGTTAGCTTTCTTCATTGCTTGGCAAGAGTTAACTTTTCCCATGAGTCTGAGCCAAAAAGATACTCATCTATGGTACTTTGTTGGGCAGCCACTCTGCTATCCTGATTGATCGACGGATTTACCTCCCATTTCCTTTTCACTGATACCGCATGATGGACGCTGGTAAAAAGCTGAGACGCATCTGATAATTTTTGCACCAATTCATTGTCAGTATCATTCGATGTGGAAGAAAGTTTCTTGGTCAAAATTGAGCCAATGATAGTCAAGCCAGCTCCTAGTTGTATTTGTAAGTTTGTAAAGAAGGTATCATTTTTCGTAGCCTGAGCTGATAAAATAGATTTTATTTCGTCGTTCATTTTTGGTGCTTGGAGGGGAGCACAATTTTCTGGTGTAGGGTATTTTAGGATTAACTCCTTCCTAGTGTCGATTGGGATGCCCTGTATCAAGTAATTCGACCAACGCACTACCAGTTCTTCATGTAGGGCTTCCCCTTTTTTATTTTGATTAATAGGATTTTCGCCCAACAGTTAAATATAATCTTTTTATATTGTGTGATAGATCGGAAAGATCAACAGGGTGTAATAGTGGAGTAGTTTGACACGGCTTTTCGATTTCTCTAGAAGGAGATCCTCTAGTAGAACTAGAGCACGACTCTGGAAAGTGGTTATTTACTTATTATCTTTTTTTCCTTTTGTGCGCTTATACACTTTATATTTTTGTCCTTACAAACCCTTGCGGAATACGCAAACAAGTGTCTGCCGGTATTGTAGTTAAAACAAAACTACTCCTTGTATATGGTATGTTAAAAACCATTAATAATAATAGGTATCTATTTTGCAAACAAGTGTTTGCGGGCATTGTAGTCAAAACAAACTACACCCTGTATATAGTATGTTAAAAATCATTGATAATAGGTATCTATTTAGCAAACAAGTGTTTGCGGGCATTGTAGTCAAAACAAACTACACCCTTTATATAAGAATGTGCTTAGAAACCTATTGACAGCATTTAATAGCAAACAATTGTTTGCGGGCATTGTAGTCAAAACAAACTACACCCTGTATATAAGAATGTGTTTAGAAACCTATTGACAGCATTTAATAGCAGACAATTGTCTATGGCATTGTAGTCAAAACAAACTACACTCTGTATATTGTTGAAAATCATATCTCTACTCTTGCGCATTTTATAGAGAATAACACTGCATATTGCTCAAAATATTAAAATTTTAAATCACACACTTACCCTGTGAACTATCTGAATCAGAAGATGTCGAACAGTTATCTGTAAATGCCCTCTCCAGTTTCGCAAATTTCTTTTTCATGCGTAACAATTCCCTTAACGCCTTTCTTTTTTGTTTATTCGGCATTTCATTTTCTTACACTGCACGTGAAGGCACTTAAAAATGAACTGTTCGATACTTGCCTTGATATCGGGTGATTAGTATATACGACAAAAAATTTAAAAATAAACAGGAGATCATCAGTTGAGTCTTTGGGACAAGCAAGAATAATATTATCAACATATTTCTTGGTGTAAAGGGACCTTGAAAGGAAGTACAGGAAGAACCACATCTAACAAATCATCCATTACATAGCAAGGTAATATAGGAGAAATGCCGGCTCCCGGTGTACCAAATATTTGTTTATAATGTTTATTATTGAAAGAGAAACAAGTGGAACTGAAAAGGCATTCAATCAACTCAATGAACATATCAAAATTGATATTACACTCAACACTGATTGAGGACCAATGTTTGTGTATTGACCGTATGACCGTATTTAAATAAACATTACGTAAAAGTGAAACAACATCCAGACTGACCAAAACATAGTCCTGTGGAAGAACCGTCCTGTTAGATAGTTCAAACACTTGAAAAGAGTCCTTAGTGGAATGTTTATTATCAGCATTATATGCTTTTGTCAAAATGTTAGTGAGAAAAGTAACAATAAACTCAGTTGGGGAGTTAATGGATGCAACTATGGGTCTTAAAGTTAAGGTCGGTTTATGAATTTTGGGAAGAGTGTAAAATTTTGCTGTTACAGGATTATAAAATGTTAATTTTTTCATAGTAATTTCATCAATTTGTCTCTTATTATATAATCTTTTAACTGAAGCATTAGATTTGGCTTGAATTCCGATACTTGGATCTTTTGGAAGAGAAACATAGGAAGAGTCGTTATAACTCATATCTTGGGATAACTTTAAATAATCTTCTTTTAACGTAACTACCGTTACGTTACCCTTGTCTGATTCAGTAACAATTAACTCAGGATGTGATTTGAGAAAATTCTTAGTTTCTGATAACAGTTTCTGTTGGGAATTCTCCCAGTATTTAATAATTAAATCCACCAATTCCAAAAAGTAAGAACTTTTTATTGAACCATAAATATTACAATTTTAGTTATACTAAATTATGACTTGTGTCAAAAATATATACGTGCGTAGAGAGCAGATAAATAAAAATGTCTATTGCTTTAGTTGTAGTCAGTATTCGGTTACCAACTCTTTAACAGTTTCTGAAATATTGATGGATGACTATCATTTCTATATGCATGATTAGTGATGACATTTATGCATTTAGCTACTGCTAAACTTCTGTTTTCCACATCAGGAATTAATGAGGAAATAATCCATGTCGGAAACCTAATTGTGGTTCTACACTAAATTCAGGACCCAAAGAAAAAAACTTCCCAACATTTGGAGGGATAGTTACATTCGAAAGATTTTTAATCCAAGAAGACTTGGTTTTGAGAGAAGTACCATACCACTCAGTTTTTAAATTATAGAATTTCTTAATATTATTATTTTTAATACTATGGAAAATTCTATTGTAATGTCTCAACTGTTTCTGAATGAAATTATTACCAATGAATTCATTAGTACTATTGATTATATCTGTTTTCGATTTAGAGAGAATGTCCTCCAGAGTAACAATTAAATTATGATTAATACCAATTTCAACATACGGCAGTACTGTCAGATATTGTATTTATTTATATGTTGTATAATCTACAAAAACAAATGCCGTACAGTTTCAAATCAAATTCAAATATTATCAAAAAGTGGTATTTATAAACTTGAATGTAGCGATTGTGAGGCTTCATATATAGGTAGAACTTGTAGACCTTTAAAGGTTCGAATAGGTGAACATTTGAGTAAATATGAGAATTCAGCTTTTGGTCATCACTTAAAATTCAATAAGCATACTTTTAGTCCTAATCGTAATTCAACAATTTTAAAAGAAGTTTTTATTTTAATAGGTTAGATTTTCTTGAGGATTTACAAATTAGTGAAGAATTACAAGACAATAGTTTTTGTTTGAATAAACAAGTACAATTAAATAGATCTTATATTCCATTACATAGACGTTTAAAAGATTAATAGTTATTTTAAATATTTCTGGACTCTTGTTATAGTTGTTTTGAATTAGATTTAGGAATGGGTTCTCATTAAACCCTTACGGTCTTATTAATAAACACGGAGTAACCTGAGACTAACTTTATTCCATGCTTAAACCATCAGTTTGACAGATACGCTATTAATAAACTCATATTAGACAAGGAATAGGCTACTCCGAGGTTAGTCTGGGACTAACTTTGGTAATAATTTTAATCCATGGAAATAGGTAGTTTAAGCTCGGAATAACCTCGGAATAACCTTAGTTTTGTTGAACTGTCATGTTATATAAATGTCATATCCTAATTCGAAATTTAGTTTGTCGTTTTTGCATTATCAGTTCGTATTATTATTCAGTTTATTTTTATAAATTATGTATATTTATTAAGTATTTGCTTTGGTTCAGTGAGTAGTAATTATTTTGCGATGGAAGAAAGGGATTATTATTTGGAAGATTTGAGAAAGATGGAAGAATTGGAAGAAGCAGAAAATATTCGTCCGATCAGAAAAATTAACTTTTATAAAATTCGGGCTAATCCCTTAAAAACATTGTTAGAATAGGAATTGAAAGCTATAAAATTAAAAATAAAATTTTTTATCAGTTATTTACTTTTTCCTTTTCTTTTTGTTGCAAAAATTTTTCATGTTTTTTGCGTTGTAGAGTAATCTGGAGTTTCTCCTCAGCACGCCTTTTTTTGATTCCTTCAATTTGAGTAAGAGTGAGTTTTTCAACAGAACTCCTACTAAATATATATATAACTAGGTATTAACAATAAAAAACGTGAAGAAAATTCGGAAATACTACTTTGAACACAAAATAAGAACTGAGAGATAATAATGAGATAACTATTTTTGGAATGAATGAACAGACACATGTCACAATAAAAAACAGAAAAGATGTCACCATAACGTAACTTTATTGGTCAATTCCTACCATACAACTGTGAATCTTCCTTAAGTCATATCAAAACCCAGTAATAAGGAAAGAGTAACTATTACCTCCTTAGTCGGAGTTTATTAATAGCAATTGTATTACTTCTTTAAACCAACGCTAGTCTCAGAGTAACTAGTCTCTGACTAATCTAGGAGTAAGGGCGGAGTAAGAAATTTTTATTAATAAGACAGTTAATCTTTTTCTGGCTAGGAGTTGATCTGAGTAATGGGTCCTCATTAGACTCTAAATCAGATCTTTCTCTTTGAAAATAACTCACATTGGTTTTTGGGATATTTTTTAAAGTATAATTTGACCATTAGATTTAAATATATATACAAAATTTTTCAATAGATTCTGTAATTTGTTTGTTACATACTAATCCTCTCTCTATGATGATATTCATATTTATCCATAACATTATCAAGCTGATACCATACGTTCCATTTGTTTATTTTAAAATTTTTCTGAACTTTTGTTGTAGTTGTTTTTAGAATTAGATTTAGTAATGGGTTCTCATTAAACCCTTAATCTTTTTCTTATTAGTAGTAGATTTGAATTATGGGTTCTCATTAGACTCTAAATCAGATCTTTCTAATTAAAGATCACTCACATTGGTTTTTGAGATATTACTTGGTATATATTTGACTATTTTTTCTGTGTATTTGAATAGTTTTTTATAACTTCTATAATTTGTTTTTACATACTTCATTGTTCGAATGGTTATTGTATTTAGAGTTTTCTTTGACTATTAATTGATTATCTAGTTTGAATTTGATTTGGAAAGGGGTTCTCATTAGACCCTTAATCTTATTCGTTTTTGGAATTAGATTTGAATATTGAGTTCTCATTAGACTTTAATCAAATTTATTTTCCCTTATTAGATGTTTTTTGTTATTGGTGACTACTAGACTACAATATTTATTTAATTATGTTGTTTGGAATCATTCTCAGATAATTTATTTCATTATTATTTGCATTGATATTTTAATTGTTTAAATTAATTTGTTTATTTTTGGATCTCTCGTGACATATATGTGAATTTTCTATTTTGAATTAGATTTAGTAATGGGTTCTCATTAGACCCTTAATCTTTTTCAGTATTTTATAACTTGATAGGTTCTCATTAGACCTTAATATCAAATTATTTTTTTTAATATTTTCATTTGGGAAGTTTACATATCTGTTTTGGGACATTTCAAGAAGATTTCTACAATGTCAATTTCAAACTCCTGTTAGAATGATTTCTATGTTCACTGTCATTTGTCATGTGTTAAATTTTAAAATTGAAGGAGTGTCACTTCAACATCCGTTAGACGAACACGTGTTGTCTAAAATAATTTTAACAAAATTTTATAATGTTTAATATCTAGATTCAACAAACCCTAAACAGGGGATCATTTTAATTTTAATTTCAATGTTATTTTAATTATGACGTTAATGTGTTGTCAAAGTTTCTTGTACAAATTACCTGACGAGTAAGTAATTCTTTATCTACTTCTTTCATATTTTCCAACTTTTTTACTTACTTGCAGGTAAGCACTGAAGATGGCTTAATAGCCGAAAGCGCTCTGCGATTTAATAAATTAATATTTACACAGAATACAAATATGTTTTCTTGAATAATAAATTTGGCTTAGGTGGTCACTGTCGACATACTGTGAACCTTTTATAAATGGCTTTACTGTTACTATTGAATTGTTATCCCTTTCAACAACTTCTGAATTTTCGCCTTCCATATCTTCATTCACTATATAAGTAAATATATGACCCTTATTGAAATACTGAGGCAAGAGGCGAGATGGAAATCTGGAACACATCAAATTTTCTTGAAACACATCAAATGTACCCTTGTTTGAATTTGGATTTTGAAGAATATTTCCCTTCATACCAAACCATTTTCCTTGGTCTATGCCTAGAAACATCTTGTTCATTCCTCCATTATCAATGCAGTCGTCAGGTTCAGGAACAATTACTGAGTATTGGATAAGAAAATGATGACAGATTCCTTGAACAAATCAACAACAGAACAAACTAAGCTATGCTGAATACTGCCACACAGAATCTTGAAAGAGGGATCCAAAAAATCAAAAATAAATCTTTCAGTGCTTATCTATGCGAACTGACAAATGACAGCAGCAGAGATTATTTCTTGTGGAAAGCTACTAAAAGATCACAGAGAAACATCCTGCAGAACCCACCAATCAGAAACGAGGATTTTTTTTTTCATTCTGTTATTTAACGTCGGTCTATTTCTGCGACTAAGGCTAATCACCGACGCCGGGAGCACTCTACCCCTAACCGGAAACTTTGGCGAACCCACTAGTGTTCCAACCAGTGGTAGCGTTCTTTAACGAGCCCAACATCCATGGACTCGGGACCTCGGTTTCACGTCTCCTCCGAAAGACGGCATATCCACATTATACCCCGTGCTCATTGGTATAATGCCTGCGAGCTGTGATATGCTACTCACCCTAGTAGTCTAAAGTGCACCCTAGTAGTCTAAAGTGTTCCGCTGCAGGCTGTACGGGCCCTATACGATGGTTTTCCCTATCATGGTAACCCATCCAAGTACTAACCATGTCCGACCTTGCTTGACTGTAACTATCGCATCAAACGCGTTTCACCACAGTGCTGGGTCGTCGCCCAGACACGAGGATGGCAGCTGGGCGAGCGATAACATACAAAGGGCAAGAAGATTCGGGGATCACTTAGAAAATATATCTTCTGTAA
Organism: Galerucella calmariensis; assembly: GCA_910591675.1. NCBI lineage: Eukaryota > Metazoa > Arthropoda > Insecta > Coleoptera > Chrysomelidae > Galerucella > Galerucella calmariensis. Next base: position 12,556 of record CAJUYG010006083.1, read on the forward strand.
GTTCCTTATGACATTACTTATTATTTTTTCTCTTATTCTTTTGGGAATCAAACCACAATGATGTTTTTTATTTCGACGTTTCGGTAGCGTTCCAGCTACCGTTGTAACAACATCTCCAAAATTAGCTAAAAAAAGCGCTATTCCAATAAAAACCGTTCCTGGAACGTGCA
>CAJUYG010006085.1:0-12716 GCA_910591675.1 Galerucella calmariensis
CATTCTTAGAATTATATCGAGGGTTGGGATCTCTTTTCTAAAATATAATCCGTGTACTTTTCGTCTTATTGTATTTTGCATATGTTCATCAAGGTCAAGTGGTTTTCTTCCAGTTGACTTTTTAGGTGGAGATATATTTCCATTTTTCCTCTCCCTTAGAAGCCTGTAAATAGTAGATTCACTAACTCCTGTCATATTGGAACATGTCGAAACTATATTTCTAACAGTAGTAGCCGGCATTTGATGTACAACAGCATCATGCACATTTAACACTACAGTCTTCGTTTGTAAGCTAAGCACGCTCTTACACGTTACTGGGGTGAAACTTGAAGACATTTTTCACAACACAGTTAACACTTATGGAACGTAAGCGACTCTGAACAAAACAAATTATACAAATTTAGGCGAGACCAAGTTTCACCGTATATACCTGCAAAATTTCTAAGTAGTCATTAGGACAATCCCTAGTAGGACCCTATTGTAATGTTTCTTGGAAATTATCAAGTTGTTTTAACTAACCGAATTTAGATTCATATTACCTTTATATATCAGATCGAGTATAAAATTAAATAGTAAATAAATTCCTTTGATGAACGGTGACGCTTATGGTTTACTACCTGACTAGCATCTGTAACCTTTTCGCGTGCTGTCAGACAATAAGAAACAGACTATAGCATATCACTGCTCGCAGGCATTATACCAATGAGCACGAGGTATAATGTAGATATGCCGTCTTTCGGAGTAGACGTAAAGTCGAGTTCCCGAGTCCATGGATGTTGGGCTCGTTAAAGAACGCTACCACTGGTTGGAACACTAGTGGGTTCGCCAAAATTTCCGTTTAGGGGTAGAATGCTCCCGGCGTCGGTGATTAGCCACAGTCGCAGAAATAGACCGACGTTAAATAACAGAATTAAAAAAATAATATTATTTAGACCGGCGCAGACAGCAAATATTTTAGCAAATTAATTTTTTTTGGTCATTTCTCAGCTATCTCGAAAAACGATTGAGTTTTTAAAACAATAAATCGTCGAATTTTTGGACGATCCTCCATACAGTCCAGACCTACGTCCTACGGTTGAAGTTCGTGGGCTCTGGTTTTTTTAGATTATCTTAAAAACTTGTATAATTTTTGTTTGACAGAAAAGTTTCCAACATGGCTGATACGCCACTGGTTTAAAATGTTCGGAATTAGATTTGTAATCAAAGGCATGCAAAAAGATCGGTAGAAGCTAAACAGTACACAAATAAATATCTACCTCGCTATTTATTTTATCAACTTTTCTATGAAAGGCGATTCTTGATCAAATTTATCGTTTACGAAAGGAATGTATGTCAACAATTTAAATGCCATATTGTATTACGCATTATTACTGGGAAGTTGTTTTCAAATTTTATATTTGTATATATAATATATTATTATTATTAATAGGTCAGTATCTGCTGACGAAAGTTTACGTTATTTTTTTACAACCTGCTTGGAAGCAAAATTGATTAGAATCTGGTAGAGTAAGATAAATAATATTTCGATTTTTTCTTAAATTTCTATGCCATTTGATACTTGAATTTTTTTGTACTGACATTTGATACTTCTGTGTTAATATTTATGAAAATGAAACTTTTCATTATATATAGAACAGATCCATAGCCAAAGATTACAGAATAAAAATATAAGATGTTTCACTCGTTCGAATTTATCGCGTAAAGCACCGATGCCGCTGGTGACTGTCTGGTGACTTTGATGGTACCTACAGTACGTCGCTACGTCCTTACTTGCATTTAATTTGGCATATTATACGGGACGTCGCCCGTCGAGCGCTGTTATTTTACAACGGTGTTTATTGGTTGTTTTTGTTTTATATTTTTGTTGTATAGATTTTTAAAATTTATTAATCAATTGTTGAAATGAGCAAAAAGTCATATTAATATTTTTCTTTTTAATAGCAAAGCTTAAACACTAAATATTTTGTAATATTTGCTAATACAAAATTACGGATTTATTTTTATAATAAGAATATTATATAAACAAGTACATTAAGCAAGAAAACACAAAAATTCAATTCTATAGCTAACCAAAGTGGAATTGGTCAGTTCCTTTTGAACGACTTTACTAAATTTTCTTTTCATCATCCATGTAATCAATTTCCTTCCAAATATTATGCAAGTCTCTATACCAGAGTCCGTATATTTTACTCTCAAATGTATATTGAAAAATTTGAAAGACAATAGATTAAATTTAACACATAAACCAAACTCCAAACTTAGTATTTCACATTTATAAAATTTCTTAATAAAGGTATGCTGCAGCTGCTTCTCTTTTTACTGTTTTAACCTTGTCAATCCAAAAAATACGCGTTATTTAAAGATCAAAGTTTAAGATTTAGTGGCCCTACTATTCTGGTGGCTAATGAGTATATTTAATTGAATTTGTGATAAATATCTGCTAGATTATCAATAAGAATAACAAAATTATCAAGATGCTGGATAAAAACTGTGAATTGATTCATTTTAAAAAATTAAAGTTTATTTTTTACTTACCTTTTCAAATTCATATCCCGAACATTTTTCGAAATTATTAACATTTAAAAATAAACCTTTATGATAAAGAATCCTATTAATTTAAATATATATTTCTCTAATTACCCCTGTATAGCTTAAAATAAAATAAGCTTTTCGAACTTCTCTGGTATCTACCGGTCTAGTTATTGACAACAAAAGCGAGTCGTAAACATAATTTATGAGAGCGGCGTCCGTTTGGGACAGCAACTTGAATCAAACCGCCCTGGAGTGAAACATCTTATATTTTTATTCCGTAATCTTTGCCATAGCTTCTTCTTTTTTTTTGCTATATTTCTCCATTTCACTCGATCTCTTACAATCCTATTCCAGTCTATTTCAAGTCTTCTTTAGGAGCAATTCTGTAAGCAAATGATGTTAAATTTTAACGCACAGTTAAAAACAAGACAATCTGCTAACCCATTTTTGCTAGTCTGTATGCATATTGAGCTTTAAAGTATTAACGGAAAACTCTTTATTGGATACCATACATGTTGAAATTTGAATCATAATCTTGACTATGTATAGATAAAAACATTTTTAATAGCGTAAACTTTGTTAAATATAACGGAAAACCACTTCTTGTAGAATTGATTTGACAGCATCCATCTATAGTCCGGGGAAATAAGGATATAAAATGGTTATTGAACTTTAAGCACTGTTTTCTCCGCTTCTAATGATCGAATCTGAATTTTTTTTTCAAAATACGTGGTTTTTGGAAACAAACATTCTCAAAATATTAATGAATCCATGAATCATATTTTTCAACGTCAAATTCGAGAAAAACGGAGAGAAAAAATTTGTTTTCAGTAAAACTCGTAGAAAATAATGTAAAAAAGTTTTAAAATTTTTTTTCATTTTTCATAAAATTACAACTTATTATCAGCAGTAAACCGCGTATCGATAGCGTTATTGTTCATGAAATGAGACCAGATTTAAAAAAATATACAATATGTCCCCCCAAGTTGGAGTCATAGGGAAACAGTAAAAAATAAAATAATCTGTATCAATTTGATTGAATGTAATTACATATTTAATCGTAGTTTTCAATTCTGATCAACGTTTTTCAGTAATATTTTTCAATATTGTCAAATTCAAAGGTACTTTACTTTTGAGAGAAATTAATATTTTTTGACAATCCTCGTATACGACAAAAAAATTTGATAATTGATGACTGTATTCCAGGTTTTAGATAATGCAGAACTTTTTATGAAGAATAAATTTTCTTCCTAAAATGAATAATAAGAAAGTTTTCCAAATCATTCCAACTTAGTGGGACATATTGTATATATTGAAATTTTGTAAGGCCGCCATTTTAAATTTTCGAAATCTGAAAACACCATCTTTTACGGGTGCCAGACTACTATATTATCAAATATTATGAAGTCGTTATTGTTAGTCTAATTATGTTTGTCGCTTAAAAAACCATTTTGCACTTTTTTTTCAATTTTTCAAAAATTAAGGGTTGAAAAATATATTTTTTTGAATTTTGCATTACGTCATCTTATAAGGTATAAAATTCCCTACAATTTTGATGCCCACAATTTTTTTGAACAATCAAATCTAAAAAATTTATGAACGAAAAAATGTTGCATTTCACGTGCTCCAAGCTATGCTTGCAAGGTGCATCGCAAGCTCGAGTCGAATCTTCTCACAAATCTAGAAAAGTAGTCTATCTATACTACATATACTTTCGTTTCAAAAAGTCTTTGCTGGAATCCTTTTCAATTCCACGACAACCTTCGTATTAACTTCGCCAGATTACTATTTCTTCCTAGTTCGTCCCATTTTTTTCTTATCTCCTTCACACACCTTTCATCATCCCTCCTACCCCCATAGCCCAACCTTCGAATCCGCCGTGCTTGAATTTTACTTGTACTACCAAAAACCATAACCATTTCGACACCCATCTTTTTTATTATCAATAATTTATTGAAGCAAGTTGCGTCAGATTATACCGTTACTTACGTACTACCCTGTATATGGCTACCGTTTTTTACAAAATTCCCCCGTAAATAAGAAAGTTACAGACTTTTCAGTTCACGCATACATCACCCAACGCGAATTCATTAAACCAGAATACGAAGATCGAGAATGAACAAGAACAACCGTATATCCGAATAGTGTGGTGCCGGCAAGTCTCCGCCGATTGACATACGAGACAGAAAGAGAGAAAAAAACGGTTAAACGGTTTTTCGCGAAGAATCCAAGTGGAACTGTTGTTTCTTCGCGTGTTACATCGTTTATGACGTCACGCGTCCTCTATACCGTAAAAGCAGCAGTAGTTTGTTATAATATTATGGTGCTTTTTTGTGCGTGCCCTGGTTGGTTGATGATCTCGTGTTATATGGTGGCGTGCGTCTAACGTGGCGTGCAAGAACTAGAGGTTAGTGTGCGACCACTTAGGTTAGTTGTTGTAATAACACTGTCTTTATCGACTAAAAATTCACTAGTATTGTGGCCGTTGAACTTTTTTTATAATTGGTGAAAAAAAAGAGCGTGGTTTTAACGAGAATTACTTCCCAACAAAACCAAATGATTGGATTAATTATACACGAACTATAGACACCCTATAGAAAAGTTCACTCTAAACACGCGGCCGCAGTACAGGCGGGTGGAGGGAAACTTGGCGGGTAAAGGGTGGAAGTCAATGGGTAAATACACCTTGGCCGCATTGGTCGACGGAAAATCATCCTACCAACCCAAAATTGAGTTGAGTCTAAAGTGTAGTCAGTGTGTGTCAACAAAATTTGCCAGAAAGCTTCTTCTCTGTGACAATTCTTGTCTGAATAAAAAAAAGGTAGAACGTGTCGCGGGACACACGGTAGGAACTTTAGTTCCATTTAAGCAAAAATTATGTAATACATCTGACGTTATAGATATACAATTTGCATATTCCTCGGTGGTCGAGTAGTAAGCAAACCAGTCTCTCACGCGGTAGACCCGGGTTCGATTCCCCGTGAAGAAGTTTTTTTTATTGTTAATTTTATTTTTAAATAATTATTCTGCTTGATATTAATAACGACAACAGGTAGACGTTTGAAATATTTAGCAGAATATTCATTATTATAGATAATGGTACGGTACCCTTCATGAGGGAGTCCGACTGGCAACATCTACTTATAACAGCATCGTATATTTAAAAAGGGAAACCGTAGCATTATACAAATTGGACATTCAAGAATTGTACGTTTACCAAAAAAAATTAGTGGAAACATAATATTGAATTGTTAAATTTTCAATTTGAAGTTATATTACAGTTTATAGAAATTTTCATTTTCTAGATTTTTTCTTAAGTGGGTCATAGAAAAAATATGCTGTTCGACTCGTGTGGATCATCCACATCGCACTTAACGATTGAGCACTCCGCCTACGGCGTCGTGCTCAAACTTCGTCCTCGTGTGATATGGCCATCATATCCACACTAGTTGCACAAACTACTATTTTTATCAAAATATGCCCTTTTACATTTAAAAACAACCTGCCAAATGTCAAAGCATTGTATCCAGTCCATTGTATCAAGTTTTTCCAAAATTTCAACACCCTGTATTTCGAAAAGTAAATGTGCCAGACCCCTTAATCCTCTTATCATTTTGTCCAATTTTACGAGAGGAATCTACATGCAAACGTTGTAATTACCCTTAACGTTCGAGATGCTTATACCATTTTTTGGGCGATCGTATTGAAATAAATTCCGAATAAAATAATTTAAATGTTTCTTAGAAATGAACGAAATGTCAAAAGTGACATTTATACTTCTCGATTAGTTTGAAATATATTTTGCATTTTGGTGAAATTGTTTTTATGCTATTGATTACTTTTCGACGTCTGAACGGTAAGTAAATCACTTACCGACGTGTTAAACTTAGAAACCAGTAAACACAACCTACCGTCCTGACAACCGATGCTGTAAATAAACAAAAAAGATCAATCGCGCAAAAAAAATTATGGAAATAATAGTAAAAATTTATCCGAACAAATTCAAGTAGATCACCAGCACTGCGAATACCAGCTTTGCATAGAATTTTAATATAGCATCGGTGGTTCATTGGTAAAATGCTCGCCTTCCACGCGGGCGGCCCGGGTTCGATTCCCGGCCGAAGCCTGTTTCGTAAACGAGGGAGAGACTCAGGAGAGAGCACACGCACGCAAGCAAGGCACATAACGAAGCAACGTAACATAACGAAACGTAACGGTCAGATCTTTTGCGTCGCGACCCCCGGTCGCTCAAACAAACTAAAGTTCCAAAAGAGGAGTTGAGCGCATGCGTATAACTTGCACAGATAAAGAATTTCTGCGAGTTTACAAGAAGCTGCAAAATTTCCCCAATTTTTTTTTAATTATGCACGTATGAGTTTTTTCGTAATTCGTCTGCTGGTCCCATATTGCTTTTCGCTTATAAATAGCCGAAATTAACTTTTTCTACGACAACCTCCATAAATGTTCATTTTATAACCGTAACTTCAATCATAAACAAGCACATTTTGTACAGAATTTCATTTTTGCATCTACTGCTAGGAAAGTTGCTAAGCAACAAATGCGAAATGGAATATTTCGTGTTAGGTCTAGGTTCACTCTAAAATCACGATTACTACGGTTTGTCAAGTTATGACGTCCAGCGACAAATTGATGAAATGTCAGCAAATCGTTTCTGTCAAACTTTTAGTAGGTAACGAGTAATTTCTTAGTTGTTTTCTATGAATACATTTTTATAGGCTTCTATTTCTGTGTAACTATTAGATATAGCAATAGAGAAAATATTTACACATTTCTTCAATTTATATTTTAATTTTGATAGAAAGCCCATTAGCGGCGAATTTGGGGTAATGGAATATTATCAGTTTATTTCTTCCAAAGTTTTTTGCAATGTATTACGCGAACGATATGTTGTCATAGAAAAAGTATAGTATGAAAATCGCTACAAAATGGGCATCATTTTGTGCTCATTGCATAATGTACTATTATATCGCATTTATAGTATTTATAAATTGTTAAAATTTGATTTATTTCTGATAAGTCCTTAATTTACTTGAAATGAAAAAAAAAATTTATTTCTAACTTTACAGGCCTACAGTTCGCTAACGAAACAGAAATTTGTTATGCAGTAGTGTTTTCTTTTCCTCCCTATATTGTAAACAATGCATTTTAACGATGTTTTGAACTAAGTAACTAACAATTTTCAAAAAAGTATCGATCATTTACATTATTTACAAAATTTGGAAACATTTTTCATCCATTTTCCTCAATATGTATGAAATGTTCTGACTCCAAAGTTCTCCATCTCTAACAAAGTTTACTGTTACTCTTGAAGTACTGCAGGAGACTTCTGGCTTCGTTATATTGTATAAAATTCAACTTCAAATTTTATTAAGGTCCATTCAAAGTAGATCACATCTCTGGTAAAATGTGAAATAAAATATTTTATTTTATGACATTCTAACGATATGATAGTCTACTAGAAATGGAATCCAGTGAAGTGCACGTTCCAGGAACGGTTTTTATTGGGATAGCGCTTTTTTTCGCTTATTTTGGAAATGTTGTTAATAAAACGCGTTTGTTGTTACTTTTTTGTGTATGATCATTTTTGTTTTCAAAACATGTATAACTCAGTTTGGTGATTTTGTGTATTGAAGTGTGTAGGTATCGATTAACAACTATTCCAATGATAAATCATAAGAAAACCTGGATAAAAACTTATGATGCTATCCTGATAACGCAGGTAATTGATTATTGGAAATTTCTCTTTCTAACATTGGTAATCAAATTTGACTACATTCGGCTGAAATACTAGCTACATATTTATCTGCATTTATTGTATTAAAGCACTTTCTTTGATTTTTCGTCTTTTATTATTGGGCTCTTTCAATATTATTTTTGTCGAATCCCGTTGAATTTTATGCCCCTCTTCCCAAGCATGTTCACAAACACCTGACTTAAAGAACTCCTTATCTTTGATATATTTTTTATGTTCACCTATTCGGACTTTCAATGGTCTAGATCTAGATGTTTCACCTAAATAGAATTTGTCGCATTCACAAGATATCTGATATACGCAATTTTTTAAAAATTGTTCTTCATTTTTTGGTTTTGTTTTTGTTAGTTTAGATCTCAACGTATTGTTAGATTTGAAGCTAGTTCGAATATTGAATTGATTACCAATTTTCTTACTTCTTTCTGATAAACCCTTACCATACGGTATTGTCAAGTTTTTAAAAATTATGTTAGCTGAATTATTAATATTATTGTTATTATTATGGAAGAACCTCGAGAAGAATACATTTTTTCGGATTGCACTCCACCTGAAATTAGAATTCGTTGTGCATTTATTTGTTTAAAGAAAATTTATTTTTATGTTTTTTAACCCCTTCAGAGCACATTTTTTTATTTTTTATTCATATGGTCGTAGATAAAGTTTTGTATGACACTTGTGCGTGAAGTACTTTTGCGCACTCGTTGCGAAAAAGGCACTCGCTACGTTCGTGCCTTGCATTTTCGCAACTCGTGCGCAAAAGTATAACTTCACGCACTTGCATCATAAATAACTATTTCAACGACCTTTCCAAATCTGTCATTATTTTGTATGAACGCTATTTGGTAAAAAGACACTTTTCTACAGGAATCCCTATGTCGCATCTTATAAATAACACAGTGTATAATATATTAGTTAGTCCTTGTATATTTTTCAGACGCTTCTCGATACACTGTGCAGCGAGCTTTCGCTTTCCAGCAGTTAGAAACGGCGCTCGATCAGTTTCAATCCGGCCGTCGGTAGCGTTTTCAGTTCTCAGCTGTAATTTTACAACTTAACCTTAAAATTATTTCGTTTACGTGAATACGTTCAATCGAAAAAAAGGGGTGTGTACAAGATATTCAGTGTCGTGACTAATAAAAAAAAACAATGTGAGTAATGGATTATTTAATGGAAATTCCCTGTTAGTCCTTGTGCCCTATTATTGTCCTTCGATAATATTCTGGGAAGTGTTCTCGACGACAGGCAGTTCCCGATGACTCTTTCATGCTATGATATGTTCTGCGTAAATTTCGCAAAGGTCGGTGTTTTAGTTGATTTAGTTTGAAAAGTTTTCTTTCAATGTCTCATTATGTTTAAAAATACTGGAATAGAAGTAAAAGCAGGTAAATTATTTTATAGTCTAGTTCAGAAGTTCAAAAATAGTAATATGGTAAGAAATAGTGAAATATTTAAAAACGGTTTTGTAATTTAGATGTTTTTGCAAACAAAAAAAATTATTGCAGACGAAAATCAACTTTTAAATAATTTTTATTTAATTATTTCCTCGATTACAAATAAAATATTTTTGTGAGCGATTCGACATACCATTGGGAGTTTTATCGTTAATGTTAATGTCGCAAGGCCCTCGACAGACTAGGTAGTCATAATAGAGTGACCCTTGTGTGGGTGCAGGTCACCAGTGAATAAAAGGCAATGAAAAGACCGATACATTAGCCAAGCAGGGAGCGACTGAGGTCATGATAGGGCCAGAACATTGCTGTGGAAGTGCTAAATGCTTCACTGAGAGCATCCACCAATGGATAAACAACCCCAAGACAAAGGCACGCTAAACTATTAAAAAGTTAAACTATTAAAAGCTCTTCGCCCAAACTGTCACACGACCTACTATGTCAAAGTTGAGAAACGACGAGGATGATGGTGGGAATGCTAACCGGACATTGTAGGCTGAGGAAGCATATGCACACAATTGGCCTAGCATATGACAGCCTAAGGAAATTTTCTGCCAGGAAAATAGATGATGATAATGAAAATAGATATCGAGCTCTAAATATAGGGAGGACCACCATAGATCTGCAAAGGACGCAGTCGGTTAGGACAAAGGACCACTCCAATTCTAGTATAATCCAATATAACGTTAATGTTTCTATTATGTTAATAGAAGCGATAACATTGTAATGAACATAAACATAAAAGAACACCTTCAGCTAAAATACAAGCATCCGTTCTACTATTAATAGATTGCCGAAGGCGTTCAAAAAAGCCAGGATACATTAAAGTCAGGGATGTGTGAACGTGTGATTTTAAATATCCCCTATAGACAAAACAGCAATTTTTCATAAAATCCATTGGCAATCGTGTATACTGAGCAGATAGTCATTAGGTAGCAAATGTTGGACACGATATGGATAGAAGAAATCAAGGGCGGATCCAGGAGCCATTCAAAAAAAAAGTTGGAAAATAACTATGACTGCAAGAAAAATAATGAGTGTACATTTGTGGATTAAAGACTTATATGTAGGTGGTATTCCACGTTACAAAATGTTCAAATTACTTATAACATTAATCATTCGTAACTTGTATTTTGACAGCAAAGGGGGGGCATGGCCCCCCCTTGCATCTGCCACTGGAAGAAATGTTTTTCTAGAACATTCCAAACAGTTTTTTGACCAACATTCACTTTTACTGGTTCTCGCTTCTGAATTTTCGTCAATAATTTGGAGAACCTATTCTCCGAGTTGTCGAATTCTCGTTTTATAATACTTATTCCTTAATTTTGCAATAGATTCAGTTTCTTGTAAACTAAGGTGCAATTTATTAAACGTTTCAGAGCTTATTTGGATAACGCATGGCATACATACAGATCGCGAAAAGTCTATTCGAGACATACGATTTACATAAGAGAAAAACTACTTGAAAGAGAGAGAAGAACAATTGTTCGCAGTCAGCGTTGGGTGTGTGTTCAGTTCCAGCTACCAATCTGATGTGAAAGCAGCGTTGCCTGCTTAGAATGTTTGGTACTTTGAAAGGAATAAATAACTTATTTTGCATTTGATTTTTAACACGGGATAACGCCGTATTTAGTGGGTGAAAATATTATTGAGTTTTGAAAAATAAGTGAGATCAACACAAATTAAAATAAAACAGTATAGTTGAAGAAAAAATTTGGACAAATTACAATCTGCAATAAATAAAATCTGTAACTTTTACAGATAAGTACATTTGACAACAGCGGTAAAATGGGAGGCACTGAACACACGCCAATCGCTGACTGCGCGCAATTGTTCTTCTCTCTCTTTCAAGCAGTTTTTCTAATATTTGCCTTTTCGTACCTGATACTACCATTGGCTAATCCATATAAAAAAGTAATCTCAGGATGCGGGTTGGATTTTAGGATTCACACAGTAATTGTCAAAATTCCACATTCCACTGAAAATGAACATGCTCTTTTTTTATTAGTTTTATAAAGCAGTAGTGTCACTAAGGAAACACTATGGACTTACAGTCAGATCTTGCTTAGGTATTACAAAAAAGTCAACACCCTGTATCAACTTAGCATTTCGGAATAGAACCAGTAAGGAATAATAATTATTTTATTTTCTCCATAGTTTATTTATAAATCTGGTGGAGCGATAAATCAATCAATCAGCGTACATAATATGTGTACAATTAATATTTAATTACTCAAAATATTCAAAACATTTATTTCACTCTCCTCTCACGTCATTGACTACCGTAATAACTTAATTTTTAATCTCTTGGCGATAGAAAAGGCGCCAAACTCATCCTGATACGGGGTTAAGCTACCTGCCCGATACAAAAATAGAAGAAAAAAAATTATGTTCACGATAATATTTCAATATTACTTGGATGGTTCATGTTGTAATGTTTTACAAAATTCACGAAAATTTATGAATAAATTTTATAAAATTCGCAATTTTGTAACTGATAATAAAATATTTCAGAAGAAGTGGATTGAACACAATATATCTGATTATTTTTCACATTTTTTAAATCTCTTTTTGATAATATTTTATATCTACATTTCGTTGTATCTAGTTATCTGCCAGAAACACACAAAAACAAGGTCAAGATTATATTATGAAAATAAAACATTCTTTTCATATTGAATCTGTTCCAAAAATTTCAATTGAAATTATAGCCTACAAAATATTTGAAATCAAGCAATTAGACAGTCTATTAAAAAGAAAAAAAAATGGAAAAAACTTTATTAGCATGTAGCATGTGGCCTACGTATCAAACATCACGCAATAATAATTGTAAAACTATCCTTAATCACGTCACGTCGTTTTAACGTTATTTAAATTTTAATTACATAAAAAAAATGAATAAACACTTTCAATAGGACACTAATTTCAATTAATCAAATTAATAATCTTGATTTATGATCATT
>CAJUYG010006086.1:0-12715 GCA_910591675.1 Galerucella calmariensis
GATAACCTGTATTATGTTACTATCAGGTATAATTAGTATTCCCATATATCTTGTGATAGATATTTGTTCATATTACAAATTGATATAATAGTTCAACTACTACTAAGCTACAATTATAAGTTTCCACAAACTACTGAAAATCGTATCATCTATCTTAATGAACGTACCATTATCATAAACCAGGAATATTTATAACTGCAAGCAGAAGACAACCTCATAAATATGCTTTGCTTTGAGTTGTCGGCTTTCAGCGTAAGTACAAAAACCATCTCCTCAATCTCAGTATCAGCGTAGGATCACTTTAAAATTCATAACACGCAACTCTTTTGTAATTTTCTCTAGTGCTTGCTCTCGAAAGTAACAAACCGTGAAAATGTATAATTTATGGATAAAAGTCTATATGAAATAGCAGCTTCAAGATTTAGCTAATGGAACCGCAATTAGGAAGTTGTTCTGTTTTAATCTTTTCAATTAATCGTAATAGAATGAGCAACAATTTCCGTTTATTCATAGCACAGAGTGTTGTAGTGATTTTGAGCTTTTTTCCCTTATTTTTTGGGAATCAAACCGCAATAATGTTTTTTATCTCGACGTTGTCAAGATTAACTAGTAATAATAGTATATTAAAGTATAAGTGGATATTGAGGTTTTTAAAACACGCGCGATTTTTCGAGCACGACGGCGAAGCCGGAGTACTCGAAATAGAGCAAGTGTTTTGGAGACCAGTTATCCACGAATACTTTACGCTATTTTTTTATTGGTGCACTTTGAAATTATAAATACTGGTCTATAACTACTGAAACAACAACAAGAAATGGAAATCATAGATGGAAATAAGAACTAAATGTCAAATGGTTGAATTCGTGATGTATATGATGTATACCTTGAGTTCTGTGAATGTCAATAGTATTAATTTGAATGCAATTTCCTAAGATTTGGAAAATCGAAAAATTGATATTTCGAATAATACCAACGGCGCTTTCCATTTTAATTGATGAATTCGACATTGTTAAATATTGTTCGAATAAAAGTTTTAACGTTACAAACTACTCCTGTCAGATCCATAATAAAAAATTGTCATTTGGACATGATTTAGACCATTGATTTTGACTTTGTTTCTTGAGTTGTTGATGTTGCAAATATATGACAACTAGACAATCAATAATATTTTGAAGTTTAAGACTACAAAACTTTGTTGTAAAATTTTATTTAGGTCCATTCATAGTAAATCACATATCTGGTGAAATGTAAAATAAAATATTTTCTCCACGACTAAATAATAACGCACAAATTATTTTCACATATTTATCTGCATAATGATATAAATTCTTCACACCAGTAAATAATAAATAGAATTCACTCTCGTTAGCCAATCACATCCTATTATTTCCAGAATTCACGCTAAAATAGATTAAAATGGATAAATCAAATCGTCTCTTTAAAACGTCAAATACCTAAGAACGCAAATCGCTTCTGACAGCGCGTCGTTTGAAACGTCAAAATAATTATAAAATCATAATTTTACGTATTATAAGAGAAAAAGATGGACAACAGTAGCGATAGTGAATATGTACGCTTCCCGGAATTAATTTCATTTAGAAATGTATGGCTTCCTATTGAAAATATGAGTTACGTATAGGTATATATTTACTCTTTACATTTTTATAAATATACTCTATAGCGTAGTTGTGGCTGACTATGGCGCGGACGATCGAGGTTCGATCCTCACTCTGGAAGTTTTTTCTTTGTAGTCGTGGAGAAAGTATAGTCTTTTACTTGTGTAGAATGGCTATTATTCACTTGGATGATTCCAAAACTCACTTGCTCGTTTTGGAAACTTCATCCGCGTGAATAATAGCCATCATTCTGCACTCGTTGAAGAATATACTATTATTTTATGACATTCTAACGATATGATTAGTTGTGTCAGATAGGGACCAGAAATTATTTAATTACCAGTTTATCTTGACAACGGTAGCTGGAACGCTACCGGAACGTCAAAATAAAAAACATTATGGTGGTTTGATTCCCAAAAAATAAGAGAAAACAGAGGTATTGAGAATTTTATTTTTGATACGGTAACTAAAATTGACTTCGATAAAATAATATCAAATATAATATATACTACAACGTATGAAAAACAAAAACAAATTCAAATCCGAAAGTTTGAAATATTATTTGAACGAAAAATCCAAAAAGAACTGAATAATTATCAGTAGTAATAACCCAAGGACATTGATCATTGTTCGAAAAAATTTTATGACAGATTTCGAAAGCTTGTTGCTTGGAAACAGGCCGACGCCGTAGGCGGAGGTCTGTTGACCACAATCAACAAGCTTGAGAAAGTTGTCATGAAATTTTTTAGCATTTATCAATGTCCGAGGGTTATTTGGATAGAAAATTTTTTGCTAATTATAGGAAAAATACAGATCTAAAAGAAATTGTGACATTTCGAAATATTAAATATTTGAAACTTCAAAATCGAAAGATATCAATATGTGTCCATAGCAACCAACGTGAAAACAGCCCATGGTCTGTTATCAGTGTAATGTTGACATATGATAAAATATGAGGAAATTTGATTGGCTCTTGGAACTTTCCAAAAATTTTCAACAAAACAATATACCGAACACGATCATTAATTTGTCAAACAAAACTTTAAATTCTTCAGACGTATTAGTTTTTTCAAAAGGATTAAATTTTGCTTTGACTACAAAATCAATACCAAAATTAGACATAATAAGTTCAAAAGAACAAGTAAGTAATGATTTACCTTAGCACGAAAAAGAAAAATATAAAGTACGTTGTAAAGTCATATAATAAAAATCTATTCATTTAAAAAACAATACTACAAAAGCAGAACAAAAATAAATTAAAAATCTCAAAGAAGATGATTCTATCATTATTTTGCCGGCTGATAAGGGCAATTCTACTGTAATTATAAACAAATTTAATTATGATTTAAAAGTAATGGGTTTATCAATAAATGGCCCTTATACTAAGCTATCCAATGATCCTACCAAATCAATTGAAAACAAAGTTTATAAGACGCTTTTCGAATTCAAAAAAGAATTTGCTAACCGTGAAAGAACAATGTTAACAGCTGAATACAGTGAACCACCACATTTTTATGGTCTACCAAAAATTCATAAACAAAACATACCATTACGACCAATTTGTAGCACTATTGAACCCCTCGAAGGACAGGCAGATATATACATAAAAAATAGCAATAATTTTTTAGGAAAACTATCAGATTTGAAGTTCAACAAAAGCCATTATTTGGTCAATATTGATGTAGTTAGTCTCTTCACAAATGTACCAATACAGAAAACAATAGAACTTGTCAAATCGAAATTAGAAATTGATCAGACCCTCATAGAAAGGACTAAATTGAGCGTAACAGCAATAATAGAATTATTAAAATTATGTTCAACAATTGCCTTGCCTTGCCTCTCACCAACTCTATCGAATATTTACATGGAACATTTTTAAGCCAGAATAGTAAATACTCGAAAATTAAAACCAATTGTCTGGTGGAGGTATGTAGACGACATTTTTGCAATATGGTCTTATGACTTAGTATCTCTGAATAATTTTTCAATAAAAATAGATGAAGGAGAAAAATCAATTAAATTTGAAATTGAAAATGAAAATTTTTTGCCATTTTTAAATGTTCTTATCAATAAAACACCTACAGGGTATGAATTTACCGCAAGCCAACACACACTTATAGGTTTTTGAATTTTGAATCAAATTATGCTAAAAGCGATAAGAAAGGGGTGGGTAGTATAATCTTTATACGATAGGGCCAGAATCATTTGTTCTAATAAAAATTTTTTGACAATTCCAAAAACCAATCAAATTTCCTCATTTTATATCAGATGAACAATCTCAGCCAATCATGTCAACATTACACTGATAACAGACCATGGGCAATTTTTACGTTGCTATGGATTCATATTGATTTATTCCGATTTTGAAGTTTCGAATATTTAATATTTCGAAATGTCACGATTTGGTTGTGATACTGAAACAAAAAATTTTCTATCCGAATAACCCTCGGACATTGATAAATGCTCAAAAATGTTATGACAACTTTCTCAAGCTTGTTGCAACAATTATCAATGTCCTTGGGCTATTACTACTGATAATCAATTCACAAAGGGTAAATGTTTTAATTGCCAATAATTACCCGGAATAATTTGTGAATAAAAAAATTAAGAATATAGAGAAGGGATCATTGTTAATACCCCATAATAATAACAATAATATCAATAATTCAGCTAACATAATTTTTAAAAACTTGACAATATCGTATGTTAAGGGTTTATCAGAAAGAATTAAAAAAATTGGTAATCAATTTAATATCCGAACTAGCTTTAAATCTAACAATACGTTGAGATGTATACTAACAAAAAAGAAGCCAAAAAATTGAGAACAATCTTCAAAAATTTCATTTATCAGATATCTTGTGAATGCGACAAATTCTATTTAGGTGAAACATCTACACCATTCAAAGTCCGAATAAGTGAACATAAAAAATATATCAAAGATAAGGAGTTCTTTAAGTCAGGTATTTGCAAACATGCTTAAGAAGAGGGGCATAAAATTCAATGGGATTCGACAAAAATAATATTGAAAGAGCCCAATAATAAAAGACGAGAAATCAAAGGAAGTACTTCAATACAACTAAATGCAGATAAATGTGTAGCTAGTATTTCAGCTGCATGTAGTCAAATTTGGTTACCAATGTTAAAAAGAGAAATTTCCAATAATCAATTACCTGCGTTATCAGGATAGCATCATAAGTTTTTATCCAGGTTTTCTTATGATTTATCATTGGAATAGTTGTTAATCGATACACAATTTAATACACAAAATCACCAAACTGAGTTGTACATATTTTGAAAACAAAAATAATCATCCAATAAAAAGTAACAACAAACGCGTTTTACTAACAACATTTCCAAAATAAGCGAAAAAAGCGCTATCCCAATAAAAACAGTTCCTGGAACGTGCACTTCACTGGATTCTATTTCTAGTAGATTATCATATCGTTAGAATGTCATAAAATAAAATATTGAATTCCACATTTCACCAGAGATGTGATCTACTATGAATGGACCTTAATAAAATTTGACAACAAAGTTTTGTAGTCTTCAAAATATTATTAATTGTCTAGTTGTCATATTTTTTTCGTTGCGTCAGATAGGGACCAAAAATTATTTTATTACTAGTTAATCTTGTCGAAATCAAAAATAAAAAACATTATTGTAGTTTGTTTTCCCGAAAAATAAGAAAAAAAAAATAAGTAATTCCACAAGGAACTTATAGAAGACATTTTCAGCTTATATTGAGAACAGTTTTTTCTCCCACATTCGAAAACAAGTGATATTTTCTCTGCTGTAAGTATCTTCTCCATTCACTAAAATTGTGATTTTACTATTACTATAAACTTACAAATTCAACTCAATGTGATGACCAACAGTTACTTAAAGCTTATCGCGAAATAAAAAGTGATCGATGCGGGGCAAAATCAGTGGTACAAGTCGAAAACAAAGTGAGAGCGAAGTGGTGGTATGTGGAACCCTGGAAGCCAATACCAAGCAAGCGCTCCAAACAAGTACCCCCAACAAGATAGAATAGGAAACACTGAACTGACTTATCAGCATTTATTTAACAAGAATGGAATAACAAAGTGTGCTGCATGCTCCAAGCAAATGACAGTAAAGCACATTGTTATAGAATGCCCTAATTATAATGAAGCGCGAATGAGATATAATATACCACACACATCAAAATCGGCATTAAGTTTGAAAAACTGATAGACTATCCAACTGAAATTACTGTTTTGAAAACTTTGTGAAATATATTTTTGTCGCTAATAAACAATATGGTTGATGCGATAGAAAAAACGAAATTGAAGGATTAGAAAAAACCTCATCCAACTAAAATGCGAATACTTGAGGGTTGTTGACAGTGATACAATCTCTATTCGAAACTACGAATAAAATCTTTCATCGTGGAGTAAGTCCCTTCTTTTCGAGACGGATGCGATCCTTCAAATCGTTTAAGCTGTTGGTGTGTCAACATTAACGCGGTCTTTCAGGTAGCCACAAGGAATAACGTGTCAGTGTCAGTCAGGAGGTCTTGCTGGCCACCCAATTGAAAGTATACGTTCGTATTAGGAAATAATTAGTTCATTCCATCTATAATCTCATTTTGGAATGAATCGAAGTAATTAACACTGCTAATCGTACCTTCAACAGGAAAAGGGCAAATCGGATGGTTTTCCACTTTACCCGCTCGCACATCAACTTTTTGTGGACGCTGTGTACAAACCTTCTCAAATCAGTGCGGATAACAATCTGAACGATACCGGCAACTTAGGCGCAGTGGGAATTCACCACTGAATACCAAAATATCTTGAAAAAAGTTTTGCATTCCAGCGTCCTCTGTAACTTTTCCAAAAAATTGTAATCGTCTATCAAAATTAACCTCAGCTAACCTAACTAATGGAACAATCAACAACAATTTTTATCTCAATTAATTGCATTTTCCGGACTACCAAACATTGGAATATCCTTTAAACCACCAGTTTCATTGAATTTGTTCATTATTCTCGTTACTGTAGGAGAGCATTCAGGATTAAAGTTGTTGAGAAGATAAGCTGCTCCGTCATGAAAACGTTTGCGATATTTTATTCGGGTTTCAGCGTTTTACTAATAAATATGCCATTATTCCCAGTTTACTTCTCAATCTCTTGCTAATTTGAAATTGGTATTAGTTTTGACAATTTTCACCCACATAAATAAGTATGTGGTTGACGTTCTTAATGCATACTATTTTTTGTGTTGAAGTTTATAAACCTACAGAATAATATCATCAGTAGGTACAGTACAATTTGCTTAACGAAAATAAAACTGATATTCTATGGGACAAACCGTATAAGTTACAGAAAAAAGCAGAAATTGTGGAGCTCAAAATTTTTGGCCAAAATGGTCTGTATCATCATTCCCAAATGACGTTAAGGTGGCTGAAAGTTGAAAGGTAGTTTTTAAAGCCTTGAGGAATTATAATGAATTTCTTTCCACCTTCCAATTTTATATATCAAATTCCATATACCTCAATTTTTCCACGTGCTATAATTTTTTCAAGTTAAAAAACTACCGCTAAACTTTCAGCCACCCCAATGTCATTTGGGGAGAGAATGATACCGACTGAAATTTAAAGCTCTACAATCTTTATTTGAAACTTATTTCGTGGAACTCAGTAGTTTTTGCGTAATTTCAAAAAAACACCCAACAAATTTCTTTCAACCCCTTTTTGGGGGGTTGAAACATGAATGTTTCATTTGTAAACACTTCAAATTGTTAATCAAAACCTCTACTCAAAATTATGAGATTTCTCAATCCAATTTCGTGAAGATAAAACAATGGAAATTCATCCAATTCACAGACATTTATAACAGCAAAAAATAGTCTACAAAAAAAACCAAAGGTCCAAATGGTATAAAAATTGAATATAAATATATAATCAGTAGCGTGAGAAAAAATGATGTAATAAAACCTCGTTGCGTTGAGAATATAGCTATACTTTGTTCCTTCTTGACTAGCAGCTAGACACCCTCATTATAAATGCAAATCTGCGATAAGTTGAATACTGGCACAAATAAATGTCAATGCAACAAACACGTATGGTTAGGACTTGTGTTCATCACAAGGCTCCGATGTTTATGAATTCAAATATTTATAAAACTGCACAACGATTTGTACATGTTTGTAGTAACAATAATAAATTTGGAATATAATCATTGTATATATCAGAGTTACACATATCAAATCATTGTAACTGCGTCTCTTGCGCGACTAAGGGCCGGTTCTATCACCTCGGGTTAAGAGTTCCAGTTATGGTTAACAAAATCTGAGAAAAGGTTTGCTGTTCTATGACTGCTTGCTTCGTTAAAACCATAGGTTGAAGTTTTTTCACCGAAGGATAAAGTAACAGGCACTTTCAGTTCTTGTTAAGACTGTGACCACTGGTTAACCTAATTTTGGTGACATTTGACTTTACAATCCTGACAATTCTTAATAAATATATTATTTTCACAACACATCTTCATTTATTTTTTATTGATTATTTGTGATTGATCCCGGACTTGATGGCTCAGATGAGGATGAGTTATTTTATCCCATCCCTCAACCTCGAAGACCAAAATTAATCCGAGAAAGGGTAAACCACTATGATTATATCAGTGATGATCAGATCAGACCTCCTGCCATAAATGCCGGAACTGTTTAGCTCAGCGGCAATGTTTTTCCAACATTGCTGCTTTGCCTTCCAGGTTACGGCATCTGTGCTTTTATTCTCTATTATTTTATAATATTTTTGGTCAATACCAATAAAGCATCAAGTTTTTCCTCTACTTTTCTTTTCTTTTATTTTTTTGTTCTTCCATTATAGAAACGAAAACAATCTGACAAAACAAGGTGCATAGAGAAATATAATTTGTCTATGACAAGGTGCTTTGACATATAACCAAACTTTTATATGCAATTTTTAGGCGAAAAAGTCGAATTTTGTACAATATTTTTATAATGAATAGTACATTCACGAGAACTATCGATGTTAAGTAACCACTAGTCAAAACTAGCTGACACATGATGATAGAACACATTTTTCCCCAACCTCAAGGTCAACACCTGACCAGTGGTTGACAAATTATCACTTTTGACCAGAGGTGATAGAACCGGACCTAAGGAAGCTCACCTAAAATGTTTTGAATGCAAATAGTGGGAATTGAAATTAATGGAGATTGTTTTTAATTTCTGTTGTTTGCGAGGGAAATTTTTCAAGCGCTGGTTATCCAAGGTATCCAAGTCAAATGATTTTTAAATCCTATTGGAATTGATAGAGATTTTACAGTTTAATTGATTGAGTACAAGATACAATTAAATATATTTGACGCTTGACCAGACTTCGAATTTTATTATAGATTTTGATTGAGTACAGGCTTTAACAATATTGAACCAAATTCAAAACCAATTTTTTCCACTTTCTAATAGACATCATGTAATATTTAGCATGTGAAGCAGGATTTATATAGTTTTGTTTCAGAAGTGGAGCTGTCGAACCCGAAACTAAGCTTTTACTAACTTTACGTTCTCACGCTATAGGAAATATGTTAGTGCTTGTGGCTGATTTTGTATTAGTATCAGAAGCATCTGCGTCTCGTGAAGTTAAATTGCTCTATCACTTCTTTATGAGCGGACTCAATCAAAATGCCACAAAATAGGAGGGAAATAGTTATAGTTGCTAAGGAACTGTACCCGGAGGAACGTTTGCCACCCATATTCGTACCTGATACTTACTGATATACTTTAATAACATTAGAACTTGGATATATAAAAAGTTGCGTGGTTTTTTCCACAACAAAAATAATTTACCCAACGCTTACGCTTTTTTGTTGTTGTAGGGGGACTAGATCCAGATATCGAGACCGTAGAGGATACTTCTCTCCAAATGTCCAAACAGTATCCGATGCATCTTTTAAAATTAGGAATATAGTCGCAAGATGACCTGGCAGTTGTCATAATGATAAATTCTTAACAATTCCAGATAAAAATATAATTATTTTCAGGCTGGACTGGAAACTTTCATTTAATGGGCGACAGTGGTTATAATCTATTAAAATATTTACTAACGCCCCATGAGAATCCCAAGAGTGAACCAGAAAGGTAATACAATGAGTCTTAAGTTAGAACTCGTTATATTGTTCAGAGACAATATAATAGCGTATAGAAGAGTAGAATGATGATTTTTTCCATTGAATATCATAGTGACAACTGCCGTATCACACAATCTGACTATTGAAATGAATGAGAAGGTGCCAGACGAATTTGATATAGAGGTCCAACAAGATATACCAAATCATGAAATTCAAATGGACTATGCTCAATATCGTAATTTATTTATAAATGATTATTTTGATAAATAAAAATGAATAAATCTGAACAGAACTTTTATTTGAAAAAACATAGTGTACTAATAAAATGTAATCCCAAAAAACACTATAATCGAACAAAAATTAATAAAGCAGTATCTATTTAATTTCGTTTTCTATAAATTTATCTCTTGTTTAATTTGTATTTGTAACAGTTTCATATCTTAGTTATGTTTTTCTTGTTTACCCATATTTTCATTTTGTAAATTTTGTAATTTTTGTTGAAAATATTTTTGTTCCAGTTTAGATGAAGAATTTCTTCCATGAATTCTCGGTGCTGGTTTATTGTAAACTATCAGATTTTATGTTTCTTCTATTCTTTTTCCTTCTGGTATTTCACCTTTCTTTTATCCAATAATGATTATACACTTTTAAGACCCTTTTCCACCTGATTCTACGAAAGGAATAATTATATATCTCGAATCACAAAAAAACTCAAGATGTTTTTCTATGTAATCAGGACTACATTTAAGAGGTAATTCATTAACTACAAATTCAATATCTGAATCATTTTCGGGAAAAATTTGTTCCTAAGTCTCCACAACATCATCATCACACTGATTGTAGGAGCCAGAAACTGTTATTTGATTTATGATTCTTGATCGTCCATCATGAACATGATTATCTTCTGGAATTGTCGATAGACCACCTCCTGTATCGTATAACCTTTGGTTTATATTTTCAGAAAATTTCCAGTACCAGTCTTCAAATTATCGTATTCACTTTTCAATTGCATTCGAGTGATCCTCGTGTATTTGAACTATTGAATTTATTCAAAATTTTGATATATGATTCTTCCAACAAAATATCAGAAATTGGAAATAATAACTTCAAGTGTGTTCATGGTTATAAATTACCCGTTTTCTAGGAAGTATCTCGCTTGTTGCCTCACTTTCAATAAAATGTTCATATTATGAAATAACTGAAACTAATGATAACTCTTTCGGTACACTAATTGCACAGGATTGCATTTTAATCGTTGTTCCTATTCTTCATGCTTCATGAAAATGACTGTTGAATGAATAATTTCTTATTTGACACAATTTCGTACTTATCAATGAGGATGGACGTTTTTTTAGTGAATTCACGAATCATTGGATCAGTTGATCATTCCAGAGAGAAATGTGATGCCTGTGGTTCAAGATTATTCCATGTCTAAGACGTGCTGCCAGTCCAAAATAGACAAAATAAACAAAATTCAAACTGCGAAATTCAATTATGCAGAGTCGGATTTTTTTCCATGAGGTTTCCACTTTCAGTCAATTCCTATCAATTGGAAAGACTGAAATGGCAAATCAACAAAAATCTTGTGAGCCGGCAAGTGTTCATTTCGACCTTTTTTAGTCTTAGTATTCAGTTGCGCATTTTATTACTCAAAACCTTGAGAACAGTGGCTAGGTTTTCGAAGCCTACGATCCAAAGCTACCCTCTAAATGATTCCTGAAACATGACTAATATCAATTCTAATCCATACATATACAAGATAGCCATTTTGAAATGGTCCCAGTATTGGTATCTCTAAAACAATGAGAGATATAAAGTAAGTTTACTATGATGAAAGTTATCTACTAAGGAAGAATCAACATTATGACCAATGTTATCCAAAAATCAGCTGTCGATTTTGGATTATGGTATTACTTTTCAGTTTTTGGACTTGATAGCGTATCCCAATATTTTTACAACGACTCGTTCTCATAGGGTCATCCTCGACATCTAATAATTCCAATAAATGATAGTGGTGACCATAGATAACACAATACTTGGTGACCCTGTGAAATCGAGATATTGTGGGAGCTTCCTTATAGTTAATTGACTTTTGGTTTGGTTTTTGGCTAATATTTTGAATCCGATATTTGAAATTGGTCAATGCGGTATTAATTCTTGCCAAAATTGGTTTACTTTTATCTCCTCCAACCATTTGAAATGAACCTGTATAGCTGCGATTCGGAAATTTGACGAGAATGCATTTAGCAACTCATTCCAATTTACTGCACTACTACATCATTGTGGTTTATGTTTCATTTGTGCTGTATCGATTTTGTTTTGCAAACATGTACAATGTTCGTATCTACGTGCCACTGGTATATTTACCATACAAAATGGACTACACCAACACATATGATAGCAACTATCAAATTATCAGAGTTTAATTCCTGACATTAAAGTTGCATACGTACAGAATATCACGTGTGTCCATAGACATTCTGTTATATCGTTTATTAGAGGGTCACACTTTTCATAATCATAACCATTTATGTTTAGCTTACTGGAATTAGATTTTTTTTTATCAAAAATACCGTTTTTCGGCTTCTATAGCCACTTGCACGAAACTATTAGAATAACTCATGAATATTAATATATAAAACAAAGTCGGATTTAAACCACGGAGTCAATCTAAGATTCAAAAACCATCTTCAGTCCGATAGTAGGAATATATTTTTCCTATGGGTACCATCACATACCGGTATAAAGGGTAACGAAGACAACGATATCTCAGCTCAAGAATCAGTCAGCAATAGTCATACCCCAAAATTGGAGCTGATACCACCCCAAGACCACAAAGTAACTGTCGGGAGTTTTGTTGTGGATAAGTGGCAACATAACTGGAACCTTCAAATCAATAACAAAATGCATGGAGTAGAGACAAATGTGAGAGGAATCTCTTCCCTATCGACTTCAAGAGCTAAACAAATTAAAGCTACCCGATTA
>CAJUYG010006087.1:0-12714 GCA_910591675.1 Galerucella calmariensis
GGATTTAATTTGACCTCGTGTGGTATTCGGTAATAACATTCCACATCAAAATGTGTTTGAAAATCAAACAATTTAAATTCATTTTTCGATCGAAGTCAATTTTTGTTTTCATCAAGTACCAGCGAAACAGAAGGTTTGGTCAATTTGATTATTATTTACCATGCCAACTAAATGAAACCCTTACCAAAAGGCCGCTGTAGTTGCACGAAAAAACCATCTCAAGACACAACACAGTATATAATTTAATTACACTTTCCTCAGCATGGAAGTATGTAAAACCATCAATTATTTCGATTAATTTTTGCCAGCGCTAAAACTGGATTCAGTAATCTTAGACAGGCTAATGTATATTCTATTATATTTTGGGCAAATACCGAAGACAATCAAAGAAAATTAAATTACAGACATAAATGAAACTTATAAGTTCATTTACGATAAGTTTGCAATTTTGACGTTTGTAGTAACAATTGCAGCAACTGAACAAAATCTAAATATCCAAAGTGTAAATGGAATAATTACTCATATAACGGGGGAAGTTACGGTCCAAAAGTTGGCTGCCGTGTCCGGGGCTGCCAGATTTATGTTGTCGAAATAAGACAATTTTATCAGAATTTCTTGTGATGGTTTGTCGTTTTCATTCGCATTTTATAGTTTGTTATTTACTGTGTAAATTATAATCTGTTATTTTCATAATTATTTAAAAGAGAGTATGAAACACTGCGTCGCAATGCCTAAGTATTTATCAAGTGGTTGCAAGGAGATGGTAGCATCCCTAATATCATATTTTGAGAGAGAACGAAATAACAGTGGGCCGCTAATTCCTATTATTCTGTGAGAGATGTAAGTTTTTAATAAATACATTAATACTTAATATTGCAATAACAATGCAATTCAACATGTGCATGAAGATAACATTTTTCAGTTAAACTTAGGGTTTCAAACTTGGACATCTTGAAATTTATGTATTTAATCATCAGAATTTTTCAATTTCTGCTCTTACTTTTGAGTTGAATGTAATCTTATACAATGAACAACTTATTAACGTAATTTTATGCCAACAACTGGAAAAAAATTACAACGTGGCAACGATGTAAAGCATCTTTCATGTTTTGTTATTGCAAACTTATCGTAAATGAACTTATATTAAATATATAAATGTATTCTGCCAATTCTGACATTCCCAAACTACGGCGAATGTAGACAAAATAGTTAAGGCACAAATAGCTATTGAAGATATACTAAGTAGGTATTTGTTGTCTGACTAACTCTTGAGAAGAGGATGGAAAGAAAATCTACAGGATCATTACGAATTAAGTAATAGAAAAAACTGAAGTTAAATGAAAATTGAGTAAAATGTGAATAAATAAATTAATAAGAATCCGAATTAGCCACAGTCACACACGGATATCTGATGTCTTCAGGGAATCTTCCCGTTTGCTATGGTGTAATAATAGAGTGACGGTTGAGCTCCTACTGACCGACTGCAAACAATTTTCCGCCGCATATCAACGATTTGACCTAATGCCTAACCTCAAGGAAACTGCCCCACCGACATCAAGAAAGTTTTACAGTTTCTGAAAGCTATTCATTTGTAATAATAATTTGTAATTTAAAAATAGTAATATTTGTTATTTAACTTATGTAATATTTGTAACTTTTCTCTTCTGTGACAATGACCAGCTATGTCGAGACACGTTAAGCTGAAATAAAAAAAATTAATTTGGAAATAAATCCTGGAGAGGAAAAAAATATATTCAATGAGTATTGGTACCCAACAAATTTTTCAGTAGTAATAGCCCAAGGACATTGATAATTTTTCGGAAAAATCTTATGACAGATTTCGAAAGCTTGTTGCTTAGACTACAAGCAACAAGCTTGAGGAAGTTGTCATAAAATTTTTGAGCATTTATCAATGTCCGAGGGTTATTCGGATAGAAAATTTTTTGTTACAGTATTACAACCAAATCGTGACATTTCGAAATATTAAATATTCGAAACTTCAAAATCGAAATAAATCAATATGTATCCATAGCAACGTGTGAAAATTGCCCATGGTCTGTTTTCAGTGTAATGTTGACATGATTGGCTGAGATTGTTCATATATGATATAAAATGAGGAAATTTGATTGGTTTTTGGAATTGTCAAAAAATTTTCAGTAGTAATAACCCTCGGACATTGATAATTGTTCAAAAAAATTTTATGACAGATTTCGAAAGCTTGTTGCCTACAAGCAACAAGCTTGAGAAAGTTGTTATAAAATTTTTGAGCATTTATCAATGTCCGAGGGTTATTCGGATAGAAAAATTTTTACCAGTTAGAAGAATTAAAACCAAATCGTGACATTTCCAAATATTAAATATTTGAAACTTCAAAATCGAAATAAATCATTAGGTATGTGTCCATAGCAATGTGAAAACAGCCCATGGTCTGTTATCAGTGTAATGTTGACATGATTGGGTGAAATTGTTCATATGATAAAAAAAGTAAATTTTATTGGTTATTGGAGCTGTCAAAAAATTTTCAAAGGTAATACCACGAGTGCTCCAAATTTTATCGATAATTTTTTCTTTTCCACGAAAACTTGTTTTTCTACTACCGTGTGTAAAGTACGTACTTTAGACACATTTTCGAGTGCGTAAAACTTTATTTTACGCACTAGTGCGTAAAGAAAAAATTCCAATATGTATGTAGTTATAGATATCTAGTCTTATAAAAAAATAGGTATAATAAACGGATATTAAATCTAAGTTTTTTTCATGAATTGGAGATAGAAACCTATAGAATTTGGTGAAGTAACGTAATAATTATTGTTAAATTATTGAGTACTGGAAATAATACGGAAAATAGGCATAAGTTGGCGGTGAGTGACTGACATTTCTTTGTGAATTGAATCTGACATTTAAAATTTAAATTGAGATCTTCCGACTATACCTAGGGTAAGCAATTGTGTTTTATATTTAAGAATTGAATATTTTTAGAAAACTATGATGTTATTTTAGATTATTATAAAAATAAAGATGAATTCCACTGACGATCTCTCAGTTTACTTGGCAAATACACCACCAAATATATTAGATGTGGCACAGAATGCTGCGAATGATTTACTGCCCCAAAAATCCATGAGTATTTACGAAAAAAATATATCTTATTAGAAATTAATAATAGCGTTAAAGATTCTTCTAAAGAAAAATTTAACTTACTTTACGCACTAGTGCGTAAAGAAAATTACTATTAAACTTTTGTATTTTATTTAAATATTCGCTAGTAGAAAAAATATTGTATGCAATTCGTGTGTAAAGACCTTTTTTTCGACTCATGTGATTGTCAATATTCACATTCGTCAAAATAAAGGCTACTTTACACACTAGTTACATAAATAACTATTATTTGGCAAAAATATGAAAACAAACCGATTGATAAAATCACGAGTCCGTTAGGACGAGGGATTTTATCTATATATATTCTATATATATATATTCTATATATATTCTATATATATATTCTATATATATTCTATATATATATTCTATATATATTCTATATATATATTCTATATATATATTCTATATAATATATCTATAAATTCGGTTTGTTTGAATGTTTTTGCCTCAAATAAACAAGTTTGAGCGATGAAAATAAAAAATTATGTGATAAAATTTGAAGAGCGAGTTGTATTTGGGAAGTTTATTTTTTTCAACAATTTAAAATTTTGTATTACCTGAATTTTCAATATTCTCTTGGGTGATGGCACTGAATCGGTTTGTGTTCATTTTTCAATAAACTTCGAAGCACTTTTAGTTGTCAATAATGACAAATTCAAAGTAAAATTTTGACGTTTCAATGTAAACAAGGTATTATCGATGAGGAAGCAGAATTATCAGTATAATACCGAATGATTGGCTAGAATAATGTATTGCTATTGGTTAAAACCACCAAAATGTCAGATTTTGACAAGTGAAAAAAATAATCACCTTAATAGACTTATTTTATTTGAAAAACATAAATTTGTACATCAACCTCTGATGTTATTATATAAATATCTTTAAGAAATTAGAGTAATTCCCGTAATTTGTTTTTGTAATCCATCATACACTTAATTCTGTTCTTGATTTTTTTCTGATAAATATAATGGGCAATCTACGATGATGTGCTTCCCGGTTAAGGTAGTCCTGAAGTTTGAACATTCTGGTGGTGGGTCATTATTCATTAATTATTTATGAGCTATATTTGTTTCTCCAATTTTGATTCGGTTGATAACTGAGCTCTGAAAAGTTCCATGAACTGATAGTTTAATTGCTTTAAGATTGCTGGAGTTTCAATTCCAGTGTTTTTCATTCCTCTTTAATATAGCTTTTTATTGTAATTTTATGGTTACCATTTGGATATTTATGGATCATTTGAATGGTATTATCAGTGGATCTAACATGTTTTCTTTTAAACTGTAGATTTGAAAACTCTTATTTTAATTTTTGTAAAGTGTAAAATATGTAAAATATAATTATTTAATACCATGTAAAGCATTTAGTGAGTCTGTAGTAATTATAAATGTGTTTTCTGGATGTAAGCTGCTCATTTTTAAAGCTTCCAAAAAACTCTCTAATAGACTTTTTGCTTTATATAATATATACTGTTTTTTTAATACACAATTAAAATAAAGAATTTATTTCCATGGATACAAAGCACGGAGATACTGCCGTATTCGTATGTATTTTTATGATCAATTTCTGTAATGGCATCTCTGTTGTGTAACAAATTGATTTATCACAAAGATTGCTTGTAAGAAATTCAAGTGTTCACTTTGTAAGTTATAATAACGAAGGGAAAGCCCCCTCACGCGCTGTCTCGATATACTCTAACCATTATTTAACTGAAATCATCAGTAAATCATTATATACTTGGATAAAAGTACAAAGGACAAACACAAACTTCGGGAGAAAGTTGAATACGTAAAAATATCCAAAGAAAATGGAATTATTTTATTTCAAGGAAAATGTTATACAGCGTGTTTTTAAATGACACAACGTTTGCATGTAGATACCTTTCGTAAAATTGGATAAAATGATATAAGGATTGAGGGGTCCATCCTACTTACTTTTCGAAGTAGAAGGTGTTAAAGTGATGAAAAATTGGAGGTTTTAATTTGATAACATTAAAATTGATGAATAAATTGATTTGATATTTAGTAGGTTGTTTTTAAATGTGAAAGGGCATATTTTGATGGAAAAACATGTATCAATTCTTGATCCAGTGGAGTACATTTGGAAGAATATGTCACCTTTCCCCTCCCATTTTTACGCCACTGGCATTTGAAAATATTTTCAATTTATTTTTATTCCTCAATAGATTTCACGGGAAAAACGCATAACCTTCACATATCCAAAAATTTGTAGCTTTCAAGATATTGAATGTTTTTATCAAGTCTGCAACATCATATCATTTTGTCCAGTTTCACGAGAGGTATCGACATCCAAACGTTGTAAGCGTCATTCGAAAACACTCTGTATAAATAAGGAGAACGAGGAATTTGTAGTACGAATGCAAAATTTTAAACAATTAATTTAATGAACAACTTTGATATGTCAAAAAAGAATGCGTTAAAACTTGTGGCAACATCTAAAAATTGGTCAAAACGATGTTTTAGATTTATTTATCAAATGTTTGCAACAGCTTATCTCAATATTATAGTTAATTACCTATATAAGATACTTGGAGAGAATAAAAGAAATGTAATTAATGGAAATCAATTGGGTGATAATTTTCTTAGAGATGGTTTTGCCGTATAATGATATTATTTAAATTTTAATTGTTTATACAGTGCGCGTAAATAACTGATTAGTTACTACCTATATTATTCAAATGAAATCTTAAAGTCTACAAATGCGGATAATCGTTATGTTACGCTTTAGAGCAAAAAAGGAATCTTTTTCGCTCGCTTATTTCATCAAATTTTGCGGAACTAGCGGGCGAAAAAGATTTCTTTTTTTGCTCTAGAAGAGCGTAAAGTAACAATCCTCGGCATTTGTCGACATTACGATTTTACGATTTGAAATTTGAATATAGTAATTAGTCATTTTACGCGCGACTATAGAAAAAATACTGTACTGAATTTTTCGAATGATATTAATGACAGGTGAAGCTGGACGTGATTTTTATATAAAGTTTGTTAATCTGGTTTCAACATGAAAGTTCGTTCATTTTAGACCAGAACTTGAAAATATAGTCTCCAGATTTTGAATTTTGAAACGCCAAATTGATAGTGTGTCATATTGAAGCTTGTTATTTTTTATATTCAACCTAAATAGAAATCGAGAAATATATTTCTGCTGTTTAATTTCGTAATTTCAAGATCCAAAGAAATAAGATATATGGCTGCTAACTAGTGTTTAATTATATTATCTGTCCTAACTGATATAAATAAATAAAATTACCTACTGAAAATGTATCTCTCGAGACGTCTAACCTCACATCACGACACTCAATTTGTAACTAACTGTCAGTGTAGAAAAAAACAGATAAAATATGCATCCCAAGACCATTCTTTTGGAAAATCTTGTCCGTCACACCTATACCCTTCTGTTTATATAAATAATATTAATACGATTCAAAAAGAGATGCTGCATCCCTGGCTCTGAACGTGTTTTTGTATTTTGCATGCATTTAAAGAAGAAGGGTCTCTCTTCCCTGGGAAAGTGTTACTAAACCAATTTTACTCATTAATATGCAGATGTATGCGAGGATGAATTAAAATTTAGATGCTGAAAGGTATGAATTTCCAGGGACGTACCTATTTTAAATAGATAATTATTTTCGATAACAATTTAAAATTGTGTTATGGATTAAGAGGTTCATGTAAATAAAGAATCTAACAAATCTTAGATGACTCTTTGGTTTTATAAGAATATTGGATCAAAACAACTGTTACCAATTTGTTTATATAAATTTTTCCTGATGTGACTGGCTGAATGACGTGAGTCCAAGCCAAAAAAAACTGTTACCAATAATAAAATTAATAAAATTTGAATATAATTTATATTAAGATTTTATTTAAATTATTTGTCTATTGATAGTTGGTGATTGAGAGTGATACCAGTGATAGTGAAGCTACTAATACACCTCCTGAAATTAAAAAATAGTGAAGCAAGCAATTTCTAGCACTTGCTCCTTAAAAAAAGTTGAGACCGTTGTGAAAGAATTTATCAAATTGTTTCGATTGGTGTTTGGTTCAAGAAGTGTAACATATTCTAGTTCTGGCACTTTTGCTGCTAGCTGTGAAATAAATTATGGAAAAGTAAAAAACATTTTTTGTTTGTTCATATTTTCTAATTTTACTGAATTTATAATCTAGACATAACTAATAGATCATCTACCAAAAGATTTTTTTTTAATTCCTATTTTTAAGGAAGCTAGAATGGTTTGAAATCCATAATATTTAAGCGTTCGAGAAAACAATAGCTCAAAATTACTTGATACGTCACGTCATAGAACAGCATGGCCGTAGTACCTATACGTAGTACAAGATTATACGTTGTTGAAAAGAGAATCGCATCTAGTTTTTTTTATACTGGAAATTTTTTTGACGTTTATAATGACAGAATCTTTTTTCTGACAATCTAATTTTTATTTGTTCACAGGATATTTTTGATTCATTTCAACTACAAGCTTAGATATTTTCTAAATTCTTTGGACCATTATGAATAATGTTTATATTAAAAACGCAATTATTATATACTATGGCAGGTTTATTGGAAGTTGAAGAAGACCTCCTTGATGTTGTTGGAAATAAACACATTTGGTGTGGAATTTTCTTACCGAATACCACACGAGGTCAAATTGAATCAGGAAATTTTTTCACGCTCATGAAAATTTTCAGAAAATTATCCCTCGTCTTCGACTCGGGATAATTTTCAAAACATTCATGAGCTCGAAAAAATTGCCGGAAATAATTTGACCTCTAGTGGTATTAGATACTAGTGAAAATATCATTTTGATATCAGTATCCAAGAATACCAAAACCTACAGTGCAAGCCAAAAGTAAATCTTCAAAATTAAGATGATAGGTTATTTATTATGACAGTGAAAAATAAAATTTATAACTATTGGTACCTTTAATGGATGCGGCTTCTGAATAAAACGGTTGAATATCTCAGCAAAATAATGTTTGCAGAAGCTACCAACCTTTTAAAATTTTTCCGGTTTTCCGGCTTTCAAATTTGATATTTTCAATGCAATTTTTATTATAGTTTTTCGCAAATAATTTTAGTCAAACTAAAGGGTTCTCTATTCTAGATTATATTTTTTCTGTAGCATAATAGTATATTATGCAACGATCATGTAATGATGATTATTAATACACCAGCATTAATCAGGATACTCGAGTTTCGGTTGGTTAATGCGAGTGTATTAATAACCATTACATGAGAGTTGCATACACTATTTTTTCTACGAACAAGAAATTTTATTTGAATTTAATAACATTTCTTATTTTTTTATTTTCAATTTCATCTGGCTAAATGTGTTGAATTTTTTTCCGCTATATCCTTCGGAATTTCTTTTTAAAAATGCCTGCAATTTTGGTTATTTGCTAATATCAGTTTTATGTTTGAAATGTTAAGTTGGGTTTTTGAAATAAAGTAATGTGTCCAGAGAGATGAGGACTTCAATTCGATTGAGAGTTCTTTAAAATACACTAGAAACACGTGTGTATGTAAACTCTTCGTCGCTCGACATTTCTTTCCAAAAAGGGTATCTACCTTATGACACTAACTATCACGAATCTTTTGGGAATTGTCAAGCATTCTACAGTGAATATTGGGTCTGGCTACTTGGTTATATTTAATGAGAGTGATGTTATATTTTTATGGCACTAGATATACTGTTTTGGTTATAATATTCGGTTATTTTCAAATGCATTTTGAAGACCATAACCTTCTACAATTCAAGTCCCTACTTGTATCATTGACTGGATAGTTCGTAGACTTTGATTATATGGATTTTATATAGGTTATAAAATATATACTTGTCAACTGATATAAAAAATTATATCAATGAAAAAGATTGCAATCATAAGCGAGACCACTTTGGGAAGTTTATGCTGCGTCCACATTATGGATCGACAATGTCGGGCGACCATCCACACTGGATCGGCATTCTCGATCGACACCATTGTGGACGCGACTTTAGACTGGCATTTCAAATATCTGTCATCCTTTTTTTATGGAGGCTATATATTATAAGTAACGATATTATTTATGTAATTATAATAATTCAAAATCCCACCGACTACCCATTTTTAAGTGTTGAGTTTGTACTGCTGTAAGTTCTGCACGTAACGTATAGGTACTTATTCGCGAACTCATTTGCTGTTCCGTGACGTCGCTCCAATCAAAACGCGTTCTTGGACACTTTCGCTACTTTAACTGGAGCTTTGGACGTTTGGGATTAATATTTTTTTTTTAAAACTTTGATAGGAGATATTTAAAATTCTTCATGATGAAACTAATCCCTTGCTGCACTTGCACTTGAGCGAGGAAAAGCTGGAGAAAGATATACATGCAGTATTCAAAATTTTTATTAATATTATAATACCATGGTATGAGAATATTTAGTTATACAATGCTAATTCGACCCTGTAACTTGTTTCGGCATCCAAAATCTAGAAACACCCTTTCTTCGTAAAGAACAAACGCAACTAAAAAAGAGGACGGTTGTAATTATACCGGGTCGCGATATATACGAATACATAATCCAATGGTAATTCGATTTGCATATTTCGCAGGTAGTTTTACAATGAGTTCCGTTGTTTCCTTCTCGTTTCATTGCCACCTATGATCCCCGTTACAAATTTGCATAATATAGTGTGTCTCTGCTTCTTTATTGTTCTCTCTATAACCGTTATTTTTTTTAAATATATACAGAGGAGTGGTCTCTTAATATCTATAATTTTTTAATTATAATAGTTATGGGAATTTAAGAGAGTCCTTAACTAAGAAAGTGGTTTCTGGGAATGAAGTGTGTGAATAGTGTACTTATTTATGTGGTTGGAAATAATTTTTGAGATATATTATATTGATTTTAATGTATTCAATATTTTTAGTTGTATGTAAGATGCCCCAGCCAATAATCTTCTCAGGTCGTGGTTCAAAATTTTATTTTAATAAAATGGTGAAAAAACATTTGAGACATTTGTCTTTTTGTGGAAAAAAAAATTAATTTAAATTTTAATATGAAGAATTAGTGGGAATTGTTTTATAATTGTTGTTATTATTATTATATTATACTATATTATGTTGCACCCAGTCGTTTCAAATTTAACACATTTTTTAAATGTCCAAAATGCTACTCAATTTTTCTCAATGTATAATTCAGCACCATTGTAATATAATTTTTATTTCGGATATAAATAGCTTTAAAATTGTTCCTAATTTTAATAAATTGAAACTTCACTCCATAATTTGCTTCTTTCGCATTTTATACCATGAAGCACTTTATCAATTATTTTTATTTTTTCTCTTCCTCTTATTCTATTCTATAAATCCAACTGAGATTTTCTGTTCTGCATCAATCCCATCTCATTATTTCCAATTTCAGTTGATTTATCTGCACTAATTCCCAAAAATTAATTCCTATTTATTCATCTCGCAACGCTCTTCGATGTTTCCTTGAGAAACCCGTTTTTTAAATTTCAATGCTTTTATTGGTTTTATTGCGTTAACATTTGGATTCAACTTTATATTCCTTTTTTAAATAAATGACAAAAAACTACAATATCTTTCTTATTTAAAAGATCAATTGCATACAGGTGCCTATATTTATTTTCTTATAGTTACACATTTTTTATATATATCTATCTATGAATTTCGAAGCATAAATCGCAACAATCCAGAGACTACCGGACAGCAAGACAGCGCTTGCGCTTATGAGCGCGGCTGCTGCGTAACTATTGTACTGCTGCTAAGCTCTTATATTGTTTCTTTCTGTTTGTCATTAAAATACATGAAAAAAACGATGATTATATTGTGTTGTTTTTGATAATGAATAAAAACGTATAAACTGGTTATTAATTGTTCAATTTTTCCCTTTTCATGTATTACATTTGATTGTTGTAATTGTAATAGCAATCTAACGAACTTTAAATCAAATATCATAAAATGGACCATAAATGCCATTTTGCAATAAAAGTAAAATTACAGTAATTTTGTATATGCCGCCAAAAACTGTAAAATTACAGGAATCTTCTTTTTCGAGATCACAACCAATGCAAACGTGTTACTGCTCAGGCACTCAAGGTGGCAT
This sequence comes from Galerucella calmariensis, assembly GCA_910591675.1. Lineage (NCBI taxonomy): Eukaryota > Metazoa > Arthropoda > Insecta > Coleoptera > Chrysomelidae > Galerucella > Galerucella calmariensis. The sequence goes on from CAJUYG010006087.1 coordinate 11,294, forward strand.
ACAATTAATTCGGCACTTGAAGCGCCACGGGTCAGATGCCCATCTGTAAGTAATAATAGGTATGTTATCTTTGAACTACTGAGCTAGATCGACGCAACGCACATATTGTTTTTAATTTAAAACATGTTTTACTTTCACCACAGTTTTCGTCTGATTTCTTCAATGGAAGTATTGCATTGTGAAGTTGAAAGGCGTAATAAATGAGCACGCGTATTTTTCCAACAATATAATCAAATGTATGTATTGTCACCCTGGTGTACTGTCGAGAAGCAATTTCATCTGTTCGCAACTCAAAATAGAGATGATGAAATTCAACGTAAATTAACTTGTTTTTATAGATCCTATGAGTCGTTTTTCTATATTCATCTCTCTTTTTGAGCTCCCGTAATAATCTTTTTCCTACGATCACATAGGAAAGTGACATAATATATCGCACTGTCTAGTTCTATGGAAAGTGGCATTTATTCATACGCGTACGGAAATAGTTATTTTCCTAACAAGTGCGGAAAGTGATACTTTCCCGCACGCGACTGCAGTTGACCCGAACGCCGCGAAGCGGAGTTCGGGCAAGCGGTCAAGTGCGGGAAAGACACTTTGCGCGTGATTTAGGAACATAATTTTTTCTAAGACCGTATATACAAAAAATTATACCAATCCATTTTTCAAAAGTTATTTCATTTCAACATACATATACAAAACTATAACCAAAAACGGATAAAAAAGCTGTCAAATGAATTTCTATTAAGATTGACCACTGGCAAGCTGTCAAATATATAATTTTTAATTAGATATACCTATGTAATATCTAAATTTGAAGCGATCTATTTGAAAAGTGAAATTTTTGTCATTTTCTTGATTAAAAAAAATTTAGGGCGCGGTCGAGGATCGAACCCGCGTACTCTTCGTTAGAAGTCCGATGTACCAACTAATCCAAATCAACTGTTATAATAGTAGGAAAATGTAATCATCTTGTAAGGTATTCATGATAAGTATGTATGAAGTATGATGAACAATAATAATTTCACTTTCAATTTCTATAATTATCCAACCAATTAATAATTGTAATAACCTACCTATATTATATAGTTAAACTACTTGAATTTTTGTCTCTAATGATAGTTATTGTTAATTTTAAAATCAATTATGTTGACTTTAATTGTAACATTTTGTGTATTAATATGTCAGATGTTGATTACTCATTATTTGGTGAAATTATCACGTGATCGTAGGAAAAATACTGAACATTACTTGTGCTAAAGTGATTTTTCACACTTGTGTGATTGTCACACTCGGCTCATGCTTCGTGCTACAATCTTTCCCACTCGTGTGAAAAATGTCACTTTCCGCACACGTTATGTAATATACTATATTTCAATATAGTAGTTTACCTAACTAGTGCGGAAAGTGATACTTTTCCGCAC
>CAJUYG010006088.1:0-12714 GCA_910591675.1 Galerucella calmariensis
AAAATGAAAGAAATATTTTTTAGCGTCGTCCGGTTTGAGACAAAATCCAGCATTTTTTTTATTACCTAAAGAATTTGCATTATCACTAGTATTATATAGTTGGTTTAGAAATTAGTTAATAGATTTAGATTGGTAAGGAGAGTAGTGCCATCGCTAGAGGCTAGATTTTTGCAGGTTACTAACGACGATTCCTCAGGATTTCATCGATTTGGATCCCCGCGCCTTGCGGGCTATTCGAGTGCTTAGACCGCTGAAGCTAGTCTCTGGCATTCCTAGTAAGTAGAAATGTAGTTGTGTGTCTCTCTCTTCCTTCATTCTATTACTATTCTCATTCTATTCTTCCAACAAAAATGTGGAAAATGAAAATAAAAATTTAGATATTCTTTTTTATTTGCCATATTATAACCCACAATAATTGAAACTAATAAAAAGTGTGATACATTCTAAGATTATCAGTAGTCAAGGTTTCTTTAAGTTTATAGCCTTTTGTGTGAAATAATTAAGAAACTGATGTTGGTAATACCCATGTTAATTGCTAGAATAGCTGTAAATATCGGAAAATATAATTCCTACTCTTAACTAATTTTTGAGAAGTATTTTTCAAAAAACAGTGACCGTTCAGGTAAGAAAAAATAGTTACCGGGCTTTAGGCACCGTCGGACGGACGAACAGCTGCAACTATTTTGACGCAAGTTCAGCTATTTATGTCCAATAGAGCCCGATGTATAGCACTTAAAATACGATTTTATCTGTCTTCCGATGAGAATATCTTATTCTACGAAGAAATCATGGAAACTGGAAGTGTAGCGGAAATGTAGACTTAATCTTTCCCTTGTTCTCAGAATTACGGAAAAATTAAGTGAATCGAATTGAAAAAGATGAACCTCTCAGTGCATGCAATACAAAATTGAATACGTCATGTCATCACCTCCAACTAATCCAATACTTATTTTTCATTTTCTATTATTGAATTTCCACCTCGCTTACCACATTCATAGACTGCTTGTGTTATTCCGGAGCGAATTGTTGGTAGTTTTTTTTATTATGATTAACCGGTATTCAGATGGCATTTGAAAAAAAGTTAATGTTAACAGCCTAACTTGTTCAAATATTTTTTTCAGAACTTCATTCTGCTTACAATTACAATAATTATAATAATACTAACTATTGATAGATTTTGAGAGTAATTTGACAATTGCTTTTCTTTGGAATTTCTATTATATTCCATCGATGGGAGATTTATCATCTATAACACCAGTATTTGAGCTCGGAAGAGGTGCATCTCCCGAAAAACTGAAAGGGAACTTTCCGTTTCCAAAAACCTTTAATTTCTCCAATATATGGGTTTATTTTGGAATCCTCTTGCCTCCCACCCCCTTTTAAGGTCCACAATTCCAAATTTGTATTATCGGATTTAACACACCCTTCTTAACAACATTTATTTTATTTTGAGTGGCTGCCATTATTTTCGAGATAATTAGTTCACAATTCAACCTCCTTGACTGGATTATTTTTACTTAACATTTTATACTTCCTAAATTGCCTCGGATATTATTATTTTGTATTAAATAACCCAATTATGTCGATTTTTTTTACTGGATACAAAGCTGGCTATAATTCTTCCAACTTATCCAGGAAAATCTACTGGCTCTTGTTGAGAGTTAGTAATTAAAATTCATTAAATACATCGCAAATTATGCTTTCAAAGGGCTACACTTTCTCAAATAATTAGTTCATGTAATTATATTCTTTTGAGAGATAGGCTTCCATATCTATTTATCAACAGCTATTAACTTTACAGTCGGAAACCGCGAAGAGAGCAACTTTGATTGCTTTCGAAAAATAGGTCACTGGAAAAAATTGCAAATAGTAACAGGTGGGTGGATTTTAATATTTCTTGAATGAAGAATGAGGAATTGTATGGGGGATTGAGGGCGACAGAAACTAGAATCTCCTCAGCTCTCTAGCTTGGATCTCCTTTAGTCCTATTTTCCGGAAGAATTCAAGAATATCTGCAAGCTAACTTAGGTAACTTTCCCTTTTCTATCCAGTAATCTCCTTGGTGCTGTGCCCTAGGCTTCTGAATTGCTGTGCAGCTCGCAAGTATGTGGACGAATATTTTTTCTCCCTCCACTATTTTTAGCATTTTCAGGTGCCCATTTAGGCGACAATGTCCCGTTAGGACCCTATTAAGATTCCTAGTGCAGTTTTACTCAGGCATTCATTTTTTCTCACCCAAAAGAAACTTTGATTGTCCAAGCCCTACTAGACTTTTCCAATGGTCAGACATTCTCTTTTATCGGCTTCACCTATTTCTCCCAATATTACATTGAAGCTGATTCTGCAAAAAGGCTCCAGCCCCCAAAAAGGTGTTTCAGTTCCTTTCTCTACTAGTTCATCTGCTATTTCATTTCCTCCCATTTCAGTGTGTCCTAGAATGCACATTGAGAAAGTTATGTTGCTCTAGTCTAGTTCATTGAGTTTGCCTATGCATTCCCACACCATTTTGGAACCGATTACACAAGAGCTCAGTGCTTTGAAGGCTGCTTGACTATCCGACATGATGATAATCCTATATCCTTAAGGGCACACTTTCTTATGGCGTGAATTTAGGCTTGAAAGATACCGTGGGTTTTTTCCAAGCTTTAAGAGTGCTTGGTTATTGGATCATACACGCCTTTCCCATTTCCTTCTATTGCTTTTGAGCCTTCTATGTATCGTTAAATGGCAATCTTTTCAAATATGGAAACGAATTTTTTTGAAAAGTTAAACTTTTTGATCATTCCACCTTGTAGCCTGTCCCAGGTTATCTGATTTCTAAGAAGTGGGAAGGTGTTTTTTTAATGATTTTCTCTCCAAATTGCAACACCTTCATATGTAGTGGTGTAAGGTTAAGAATCACTTGCATAGCTGCCTTTGGGTATGTTTCCATTCCTCCTGTAATGCACATAAAGGCTAGTATTTGAATTTTGGAGAGGTTTTCTTTCGTCGTCAATAGGCTAGCTCAATAAGTATATAATTGAGATGCAGTGCGAATTATTTAAAAAAAATATATCAATTTCTACTCTTCCTGCTTTATACGTTTTGGAATTCACAATTTAACTGAACCACCAATAATTCATAAACGATACAGGAAGAAAAGATTTACTACCTTTAGAGCTGAAATCATTTGATACATACAATGAATTGTCGAAGGCATTTTGAGTTACATTGTCATTAATTTGATAATATTATGACTGCTTTATATTATTGTTTCATAACACATGTTTTCGGAATAAATATTGGTTTTAACGAATACCAATACATTATTCTAGCCGGTATTATACTGATGATTCTGCTTCCTCATCGATAATACCTTATTTAAATTGAAGCGTCAAAATTTTACTTTGAATTTTTGATTATTGACAACTAAAATTGCTTCGAAGTTTATTGAAAAATGAACACAAATTTTCGAAGGTAATACCACGAGTGCTTCAAATTTCATCGATAATTTTTTCTTTTCCACGAAAACTTGTTTATTTGGCAAAAATATGAAAACAAACCGATTGATAAAATCACGAGTCCGTTAGGACGAGAGATTTATCGATGAAATTTGAAGCACTCGTGGTATTACCTTTGAAAATTTTTTTCTCCTGTTTCACTGATTCCAGCTTGTTAAAAGGATGCAAAAAAGTAGCAGTGGGAACAACATAGTACAATAACTAAGAATATCTAAAAAAAACACATCTTTTGTATTTTTCCTTTAATTATCATTCATTAACTTCAAAATTGCTGTAAAAATTTTAATCTGGTGTTTGTTAGATGAATAGTTGATTATTTAAAAGTTCTTGGCTTATTTTTTGATTGTCGTCTGTGAGTATCGATACACTTTTTATCTATATTGAAGCTTGTTTGCTACCAGTAGAGTTTTTTTTCAAATACAGCAATACAGAGATTCCAATTTAAAAATACGTAAAAAATGTTTCAAAAAACACGACACACTTTTATTTACGTGATTGAAAAATAAGGAGGAGATAGTTGTGATGCTAGAATATAGTTAGCACAAGTTTAGAATCACAAAACTCCTGCATTTTTAATAGTTTTTAGTGATGAAATACTTAGAATTCAACACATACACACAAATATATATACACAGTTTTTAAGGAAGAACTTTCGTCACATTCAAGTTTAACAGGAATCGTAAAACTTTTTATTTGATATAAACGAATACAAAAGTATGTAGATGCGTTATTTTGACCGGAAAACGGAAAAGGTTTGTGACAAACCCATGAATCGTACAATGTATTTTTGGCGCTCAGGCCACAATTGAGTTTAGATTTCAAAATTGTACAAAATTTGTATCTGGTTATTTTGTTCAACAAACATTCCATATTATTTGTTCGTGTCATATGTTTATCGAAACTAATCAATCCATTTCTTTGGAACTGGAGTTTTTAGCAGTGCACTTGAACATAACCTAATATTTTCAATGATTGATAACGTACTCATTCAAGCGTGAACCTTGCCCAATCCGAACGAAAATAGGTGATCGGCATAATGATATTTCGCAAATTTTTGTCCCGCATTTTCTCCGTTCATAACAAAACTGACACGGCTCCAGTTCTTTTTATAAACGAATTGCGTCTTAAGATTTCGAGTTTGTATTGGGCTAGAGTAAGATGGTCGAATACGCTATGAGTTACCCTAAAGATGATATCAGACGATTCACTTTTCGTTCATTTTTGTCTTTCACTCGGCATCTTTCACTCGAAATGATACATCTGAACTAAAAATGCAACAAGAGTGCTGAATGAATTCATCAATGAACCGATCCAACTATGTTGGATTTTAGCATTCGGTATCATTCACTCCCAGTCAGAATGAACGAAAAATGAACCGTCTGCACACAAAGAGAACGTTCACTCGGATTAAACTGATTCCGAGACGCACTACATCACCCGACGACATATTTTGAAGAAGAACAAATGAATGTTCTTTTCTTTGTCACTCACACCAAGTCGTGTGAGCATGGAATGAAAAAATAATTAAGAATTATTCACTTGCGTGAATATTCACTCGAGTGAACCGTCTGATATCACCTTAAGTACAGAATAACCTACTCACACAAAAGAAACACTTTTTGCAAAAAATGTGTTGTCAAATTCTGAAGGTCCTTTTATATCATTGGTAAAATGTGGAATAAACTATTTTGTTTCACATATTACCAAGGATATAGTAAATACATTAGCCTTCTTGGTGCGCATCATCTTTTGTGATGTATATCCGGGTTTTGGGTAAGTATGTCATTTATTGTGATATTTTGATATGAATTATTCTGCCTTTTTCCATTTCTTTCAACGTAATGTGTTAGAAGGACATTAACAATCGATGACGCACACCAAGAAGGTTATTATATTAACTCTATGTCTACTGTGAATAAACAACAAATTTCTTGCAGTCTTCAAAATATTATTTAAATTCAACTTCACCAAAACGAAAAATTGAGAAAAATGGTACAAGAAACAGGCACAGCAAAAAAAACAGTATGTTGCATTTGAAGAATAGTAATAATAGAAAAATAGTGAACAGTAAAAATATAAAATCTACGTTTCTCCGAATAACCATATCTCAAACATTGTACAGTTGTCAGCCCATTAACAAGAAAAATATGAGTCCCTCGACTCTTCTCCGCTACTAGCGAATTGTCGGCGTTGTTAAACTTTTATGTGGCCAAAGTTGCGTCATGGTATAGATAAAGTCAAATTACGAGAAGTGTTTCTTAGAAACCGAGCAAACAATATTACTGTTTTGTAGATTAATTCTGGGATATATTATTTGTTAAATGTTTTATACAGACTGAATGGCTGAAAGTTTTATTTTGTTCATGGGAGTTTGGTATGATACTGCAAATTTGTGTATCAGTGTTCATCCCAACGTATCGTTACCGAAGCGATCATCAATTTCCTGCTGAACGCGTATTCTGTCATCTGATCTGATTGAGCGCTGGCAAATATCATTAGATGTCAAAATAATATTATCATCACAGAATACACCATCCCAAGAATAAACGAAGCTTGTGCTATTTTACAATTCATTTTCTGAGTGCGCATGTCTGACAGTCGCCATTTTAAGCCCGTTATCTGTCAATGACATGTGATTTTATTGTTTACCAAAGAAATTTCTTTTGCTGAAATTGGGCATTATTGTTTCCTAACTCCAAATACTGGGATAATTGGAAATGGTTATTCGGTATCCTTGAGTACCTATACACTCTGTTATTTATAAGATGTGACATAGGGATTCCTGTACAAAACTGTCAAACGCGAGGAAACTTTTCTACCAAATAGCGTTCATAAATAATAATAACAGATATGGAAAAGTCGTTGGAATATAAGTTCAAATGCACTTTTAATTTTCTTAAATTCGGTCTGGTTCCATGCAAAAATGGATAGTTATGTTTAAAAAAGTCGAACTCCATTTTCATACCCCTTCAACCTCTTGGGAGATAGCCAGCAGGGTAGGGGCTCGGGAAATTTAAAAGTTAAAGCTCAAGTATGGCGGTTCAATTCGCCACTGTGGTGAAATTTTTTTCTTTTTGCTTTTAGTTCTTATTCACAATATGGGATTCAAAAATGTATGTATTCACTTATTAATAATGTACAGCGGAACTTTCATGATCGTTTGGGACACTGTTTAGCAGCAAACGGAGAAAAGTTTGAGTATTTAATTAAATACATAAATTTTTGAAACAAATAACTTTACTTTATTCAATATTTGATGTTTTTTAGACAAAAATTGTAAAAAATAATTAAAAACAGGAAAAGAAAAATTTCCCCACAGCGGCGAATCGAACCGCCATGCTTTAACTTTCAAATTTTCCGAGCCCTTCCCTTCTGGTTATCTCCTAAGTTCTCTAAGGTAGTATGAAAATAAAGTTCAACTTTTTCAAACATAACTATCCATACTAAGGGTAAATGAAACTCAAAGTCCAAACCACAACTTTAATATTGATATTGTCCTCCAAAAGAACAAACCATATAGCTTAGCAACTAGTTTCGGTAAAATTCACCATCATCAGGCTATAAAAAAGGTTACAATTATCAGAAGATCAAATTGAATTAAATTTAAATTGAGACAAAATTATATTATGTTGTTGAGATGATATGAATTCTTAGATATTAAACAAAGCTTACATAAAAATTAAATATTGACTAAAGTTATATTATATTAAATTACAATTTAGTTACCTTTTGAAACATGGTTTTACACCAGTAGTAAATGTTTCATAAGGTAACTAAATTGTAGTGCGGGAAAGTAAAATTAGGCAAATTTTGACCTTATTAGATAGTTTTTTACTTCGGAAGTTATAACTATTCTTACACCAGGTGAATAAATAGTCCATCAAATAAAATCTACATGTTTTCTAGCTTTTTGTTGCATTTTTAATTTTCTGAAAATATAAAATAATGAAAATATTTTGATATAACCTTGTACATTCTTTAAAGTAGTGTCACAAAACAACTATCAAACCACCCGGGTTTAATATAAGAAAGATATATCAAATGAAATTCTTCCATCTACAAATGACCTAAAATTATTGCCGTCACCTTCATCGTCATCTTTATGTGACCTGCAAACGATGCCATCCTCATCAACGTCATCCACTCACCAGTTAACACCAAATAACTCCACTGGACCGGCAATTCTAAGTAATTCACAGAATGCAACAAATTGTGTTTCTAATAATAATAATATTTATAATAATAATTGATAATAATAATAGTTTTTGGTTAAAGTTTTGTATATGCATGTTAAAATAAAATAAATTTTGAAAAATGGGTTGATATATTTTTTTGTATATACGATCGTAGAAAAAATAATGTTCCTAACTCATGCGTAAAGTGTCTTTCCTGCCCTTGACCGCTTGCCCGAACTCCGCTTCGCGTCGTTCAGGTCAACTGCAGTCGCGTGCGGGAAAGTATCACTTTCCGCACTAGTTAGGAAAATAACTATTCAACTACCTTACCAAATCCGTTATTATTTTTTATGAATGCTATTTGGTAAAAAAGTTAGGTCGCCTTCGTCAGTTTTTTACAGGAATCCCTATGTCGCATCTTATAAATAACACAGTGTAGAGACGATGTGGAAAGTCCGCCATATTTCAGTAGCGCTACCTTTGAATGAGTAAAGGCTGGTATAAACAATGAAATAGGATTTTTCTATAATATTCAGTGAAATAATTTGTTCTGTTTCTCACGAGATTATTTCAAATAATTTGACTATAAATATACATAATTTCTACACAGTGTTTTCTTATATTTCAACTGAAAAAATATAACATTCACTGTTTCATTTGAGTAAGGGTATTTTTTTGGTGAGAAAAAAATGTTTCAATTATTTGTTAACTAAATAATGTGAAACAATAACATTCCAAAATGTTACATGTAGGACATTGATAATTCAACATACAAGATACCCATGGTCATATGGAGATATTTAATTATTATTTATATAATAACTAGCTAGCTTCTTTCCAAAATACAAAGAGTTGATAATAAAAAGAACTGTATAATTATTTTCTACATAATATGTATACCTATCTAGTTATTATATAACAATATATTTTTGTGATATTATTGTTAAAAGGTTACTATCTTTAGCTTCCATTTTCACAAATTATATTTTCAAATTGATGAAAGAATTAAATATTGTGGAACTTATTCATTTACTTATAGTTTATATAAGTTATTGATGAGAGATGGTCTTCAAATTTTTAAAATTGTTTGACATCTGAAACGATTGTTTTTAACTCAAATTTCAACAAAAATCTATAAACATATTGCCGAGAAGGTAATGTAATTTATTTGTAGAATAATTATGCCAAAGGTACAGGACTGTCATTATTTCTATTTATTAGTATTTCAAAGAAATCAGAATCTTGAATAAGGACAAATAATAGGGTGTTTGAGTGAATAAGTTTAAATTATCAGTAGGTACCTCCTTGCGAACGGAAGAATGACCAATATCTTCATCTGGGGTTAAGCCTTCACGTATGCATGTGTTTATTTGTGGGGTGATATTCACTGGGACCTAAGATATTATCTATTGTGTCCCCTTTTCTACTTAGCTCCTGAGGAGAGTCTTTTGGTCCTATTTCCTGGAGGAATTTTAGGATATTTGCAGGCTTTAATTTAGGTAAATGCCCCTCTCCTATGCAGTAATCTCTCAGGTGCAGTGCACTAAGATGCCGAAGTGCTGTGTAATTTGCAAGTGTGTGGATGGAGGCTTCTTCTTCCAAGCCACAGAATCTCATTCTGGTTTCTCCACTATTTCGAGCTTTTTCAAGTGCTTACTCAGGCAATAATGTCCCGTTAGGATCCTTGTTGAAAATCTTAGTCCAGTTTTACTTTGACTTGTGCATTGATTAAATATCTACGGGTTGTAGTCAACCAAAAGAATCTTTGATTTTCAAAACTTTACCATATTTCTCCAATAGTCAGATCTTCTTTTTTTTCGGCTTCGCTCATTTCTTCCAATATTTGACACATCCTGCTTATCAGTATTAGAGTAAATATTGATATCAGCCCCGGGAAAATACGAAACGTCGTATCGAACATCTATTGATCTATAGTCAATTTGTGATCGAATAAAATTTTCCATTTCTCGATATATGTTTTTTGAAAATTTTATGCCCAAAAAACCAAAGCAGCATTTTTAGTTTACTCTGTCTAATTTGAGAACGGAGACTGTCCTGTAATCTTTTTAAATAATATAATTTTCTTCATAAGTTACCGTTTTGTCCATTAATCGTCTGTATATTCATTACGATTATAAATATCCTAATATAATGAAAAAACAGCCTATATTATTATTGAAAAATAGATTCTCAATTACAATTTATTCAATTATTTTTGAATATTTTTTTCAATATTCGTGATATATAACTTATTCTACAAAGCAATCGTAATTTTTTTTTATAAAATCGATCAAACATTGATCTTTGATTAACTTTTCAAAGCTAATGATCGTTACCTTTTTGGGTATAAATTTATTTGGATCTAAATAATTAACACAGTATCGTACAGTTTAACCGATTTCAGTTTCCTGTGTAGGTCTTCCTGACAATATTGCAGAAGCAAATCATACGCTGGTACACGTCATAGTGCACGTTCATTTTGATTTGTTTTTGTTAGTATCTTCGGGTGAATTTGATTACATTATTTCACAAAAACGATCAATAAACACATACACTTTCCCCAGTTGAGTGTTGAAACACGACAGGCTACATTTACCAAAAATGAAAAAACCAAATGCCAATGCTGTCTTTATTTTGATTCACGGTATTTTAATATATCTATGGGTATTTCAATTTCTTTGCTCATTGCTCTTCTTTTAAATTTTTATTATGCGTTTTTGGAATTCCATAACAACTCTTTAGATCTATATAAATCAATTAAAGTACGATTAATTGAAAATTATCCATTTCAAACACTTGATTTGACTTACGTCGAGTGCCTAGTAGCACAAGCACGTAAATGTCTACATTTCACGCGGCAATGTCAATGAATTTCCTTTGATGCGCGACAAAAAACCAACGAAGATTGGCTCGCCTCGAACCCTGTTCGACGGCGGCAGTAAGGTATCCATTTACCGTGGTAGCAAGCATGAACATGCCTTGGGCGGTAGCCGCGCGAAATGGATAGTGGCTTTAAAATTTACCAAAACTGTTTATACAGGGTGGGGCACGATGAACGAACTATTCTCTGGCGTCTTGACGGCAAATAAAATTAAAAAAAATAAGACGTAGAATTAAGTAGATTACTTAGGACTATAATTTCAAAATATTTTGGAATATACAGGGTGCTCCAAAAAAGCGTGCCGTATCAATGTTAGGTTCCTTCAAATGGAACACCCTGTATTTTATCACATTTTTAAATTGTACTATTAAAAATAATGTAAGTTTATTAACATTTCCCTATACCTATCTAGTTCAGTCTCCAGGATAAATCGATTTTACATAATTTGTAGACCCTCCGAAAAAATAAAATAACTTCAAAATAAAAACGAATAACCTCATTTGCTTTACACCATCCCACTAGAAGCTTTCAACATTCCGTTTCCAATATTTACTGGTATGCTATCATATACAGGGTGTTTTTAATATGACAGTAAAACACTAACCATTTAATACATAAATTTCTGGCTTAATTTAAATGGAACCACCCTGTATCTGTTGGGTCTGTTAAACGTGGGAATTTATTACATTTCAGTTGGTATTAGGGTTGCCTATATCTAACTCTGATAGTTTTCGAGAAATTTTAAATTTGTTTGTTATTATTCAATTTTTTGCTTATAGTCCTAAGTGATCTACTTAATTCTACGTCTCATTTTTTCTAATTATATTTGCCGTTAAGACGCCAGAGAATTCATAGTGCCCCACCCTGTATAAATTCCTTTTAATCCCTGTTAAAAATAATCTTCTACCCGTATCGTCGGTGAATCTTGGTATTTTCGATAACACGCAGATGAACAGGAAATTCAGTCAGTGTCAGTGTCAGTCAGTCTCGACTATTGCGAATATTATAAATATAAATATGAAATAATAATAATCATGTTTGGAAAATGGACTATCTACGTCCCAGATTATTGAAGAAACGGGTAGAAAGGAGGATATAAGAACTGTCTTAAAACTATTACTATAAAACAAGATTTAATCCACAAGTCAGGTGGATATAAAATTTATAATGAAAAAACTGGAGTCTGATTCTGAATTAATATTGCAGTGAAAATTAAATCACTTCGTAGGAAGAGAAAGGTTTTTTATTTATGTATCCAAATATATTTATACTAATTTATCAATCCTAAAATAAGGATTAATTCACATCTGCTGATTAATTGTTCTATATAAACGTTTCAACCTGGAGTTACATAATTTACAGTATTTAATTCAATTGATAGTTTGTTGATATAATTAGTCTGTTCAAATTTATTTTAAAATGAAAAGTTATTGTTTCTACATTTCTTTCTATATAGAATTAAAATATCGAAACAAAATTTAAATATTTATTTATGCACTTTGAAACAAATTGCTTCGCATTATTTTACCACAATAAATATCAGAGCAAGGTTAAGTTTTTTTTTATTAAAAAATATTAATTAGGAATTCTTCCTTATGTTAGGATCAAATTGATTAATTTATTTTCTCTTTTATTTTTTTGGGAATCAAACCACAATGATGTTTTTATATTTTTTATTTCAACGTTTCGGTAGCGTTCCCAAAAAAAAATAAGAGAAAAAATAATTAATAATGCCACAAGGAACGTACAGAAGATAATTTATTTTTAACTATGAGTGAACCATGTATACTTTTTTTATTTACTTTTTCAGGCCTGCAGGTAGTTTTGAAGTCTATCATCAAGGCTATGGCACCATTACTTCAAATCGGACTTTTGGTATTATTCGCCATTGTTATTTTTGCCATTATAGGATTGGAGTTCTATTCCGGTGCCTTGCATAAAACTTGTTATAGCCTGTACAACATAGGTGAGTATAAAATAAGAAATCTACTTTTCTGAATTTTCCACCAATTTCTCGAGCAAACAAAACTTTTTTGGAACTTTAGTTCTTTACGCCAGGTTATGTTTGAGCGACCAGGGGTCGCGACGCAAAAGATCTGGCCGTTACGCGTTACGTTACGCTACGTTATGTTACGTTGCTTCGTTATGTGCCTTGCTT
>CAJUYG010006088.1:12814-23154 GCA_910591675.1 Galerucella calmariensis
TACGTTACGCTACGTTATGTTACGTTGCTTCGTTATGTGCCTTGCTTTTGCGTGCTTGTGCCTCCTTAGTCTCTCTCTCTCGTTTACGAAGCAGCGATTCATAATAATAAATATGCTCCTACCCGGATTCGAACCCGGGCCGCCCGCGTGCAATGCGAGCATTCTAACCACTGAACCACCGATGCTATATTGAAATTCTATGCAAAGCTGGTATTCGCAGTGCTAGTGATCTACTTGAATTTTTTGTTCGGATTAATTTTTACTATTATTTTCATAATTTTTTTTGCGCGATTAAGGGGTCTAGCACATTTACTTTTCGAAATACAGGGTGTTGAAATTTTGAAAACTTGAATGTTTTAATTCGATAACTTTAAAATGGATGGATAAATTGATTTGACATTTGGCAGGTTTTTTTAAATGTAAAAGGGCATATTTTGAAAGAAATTGTAGCTTGTGCAACTAGTGTGGATATGATGGCCATATCGCACGAGAACGAAGTTTGAGCACGATGCCGTAGGCGGAGTGCTCAATCGTTCAGGTGCGATATGGACAATCCACACGAGTCGAGCAGCATATTTTTTCTACGACCCACTTAAGAAAAAATCTAGAAAATAAAAATTTCTATAAACTGAAATACTTATAACTTCAAATTAAACATTTTACAATTCAATTTTATGTCTCCACTAATTTTGTGGTAAACGTACAGTTCTTGGATGTCCAATTTGTACAATGCTACGATTTCCCTTTTTAAATATACGATGCTGTTATAAGTAGATGTTGCCAGTCGGACTCCCTCATGAAGGGTACCGTACCATTATCTATAATAATGAATATTCTGCTAAATATTTCAAACGTCTACCTGTTGTTATTAATATCAAGCAGAATAATCATTTGAAAATAAAATTAGCAATTAAAAAAAAACTTCTTCACGGGGAATAGAACCCGGGTCTACCGCGTGAGAGTCTGGTATGCTTACTACTCATCCACCAAAGAATATGAAAATCGTTTATCTATAACGTCATACGTATTACATAATTTTTTCTTAAAAGAAACTAAAGTTCCTACCATGTGTCCCGCGACACGTTCTACCTTTTTTTATGAACTTGACTTATTTTTTCAATGATCTTACCAAAGCATTACTATGCAAAATGTCAACTGAATCGGACCAACTGTTAGGGAGAAGTTCAGTATGAACCCGAATGCAGCGCCACCTAACGAAACTATTTATCAAATCTGGTACATTATTCCTCTATCGAATAATTTCGACGTAATGTCACTGTATATGTCAAAGTGTCATGTTCTTGGACAAAAACTTGACGGAAAATACAGAAAAATGAGCATTTTATTGAGTTTTTGGAGAAATTATGCCAGAATACTTTTTCATAAAATCGAAAATAACGGGCTTCTTGAATCTGCAAGATTTAACTTAGGTAAATGACCCTCCACTATGCAGTAATCTTCTAGGTGCTGTGCCCTAGGATTCTAAATTGCCGTGCAACTCGCAAGTATGTGGATGGCTGTTTCTTCTTCCATGCCACATAATCTACATTCCTTTCTCTCCACTATTTTGAGCTTTTTTCAGTTGTCCATTCAGGCGACAATGTCCTGCTAGAAATATAAGTAAACGGGAATTATCCGTAGCTTCTAACTAATTGACTTCTCACTTATGTATTTATTATACATTTTTGCAATACTTTTATAGAGAAGAATCCAACGATGCAATATTGTATAGAGTGTTCCATTTAAAAAGTTGGGTGACCATAGGGGAGTGAGGGTTAGAGTTATAACGTCTAAATAGTCATGTCAAATACCACTCAATTAAAAATTTTGTAAGGTAAAATTTTTCTCTTGTCGTATTCAAGTTTGTTGCTTTTAGGTAATTTTGCTCATGACATTTAATCCAAAATGTCATTCGCAAAATTGCCAAGCAACAAACTTTCATGACAATCGAAAAATTTTGCAGACAAAATGATCACTCTTGTGGTATTATATATGAAAATACAATCTAAACAAAGAACGGATGACTAAACGTTTTGGGCAATATCCAAAAAGTAAACAAATTATTCTTATTGACATATGCGTGGGGCTGGAACCGGTCGCGGTGTTTACCGTATCCGAGTATGAGAGCGTCTTTTCATGAAATAGGGCGTCACGACGACGCGTCGTCGTGGCGAGGGCAGACTCAATTGCCTAATCTCGGCCTACTATTCCAGTACTTTCCCAATGATCCTTTGCCAAAATAAGACGCAATATTTCGATTATGACGTGTTCTTTTGTGAACAGAACTACGGGGGAGCGACAAATAGATTATTATAATAGTTTCGTGTTTCAAAGAAATTGTATCTTTAGTTTTAGAGATGTAACAAATTTTAGAAGTTTGAAATTAAATTCAACAATGTACATGGGTTTCAAAATACGAAGAAACTTAACCCTTTTGGAGAATTTTACAAGACAAATTAATTCTAAATTAGACACACCTTGTATATTTAAACAATCTTATAAATTTCAAGTCGAAAGTTAAGGAATAGAAAGTTGAAATGTTGTTTTGCTTGCTACCCTTCAAAATTCTGTTCCATATTATATAAAATATAATCTGCTTCAGCCTAAATGCGATTATTTTGTTTCTGGGTCAACATCGCTTTTATTGAATTTGTGCCAAAGGATTTTACTATGAAAATAAAAAGAAAACATCGTCAAGGAAAATAATAGTTTCCAGAAAAGTCGGCTCAGTGTCATAAATTGTTAACGTTAAACTTATTTAAACTTTTAAACTTTCTGTAATAAAAATGTTTCTTTGCCATAAAATTAGTTGGGTATCCTCTACTGTTGTTCTATATTGCTTGTAGTAAGCATATTTATTGCTGAGAATGTAATAGATGCTCTCCATTTTTACAATTCACTATAAAAGTACCAAATTTAATGCAAAAACTGTTTCTGCAAGGCTTTTCTTGTGTTATTTTGGATTTTTGAAGTTAAAATATGTATAGCTGCGTTGAGCGATATTTGGTAGTGGCAAAATATGCTAGGAGTTACCGACATACTATCTCATTTGCCTCCTTAACTTTTTTTGGATATAACGATATAATTTTGATAAGGATTCAAAATATTTGGGAAATTTTCCTATAGTAGGCGTATAAAAATATATTTATAAGGGATTTATCATTTGAAAAAATATACAGTGTGGAAACGACTTATGGAATAAAATTCTTTATGTCATTATTTTAGAAAATTATAAAAAATGCCGAGACACGTCAACTTTTGAATTGAGTTGTGCGTTATGTAAACATAAATTAAAATGTACAGGGTGATTAACGGAAGTGTGCCATAGTCGGTGTTGTTTTTTTTAATTAAACACCCTGTATATTTGCATATTTTTGAGATCCTCTTAATGAACCGATTACAACAAACTAAATCATGTATGATCAATTATAAATTATACAGGGTGAAATTTTTATTTTTACAGTTATTAAACACATACATAAAATACCTGATGTATTTGATTTTAATACATTAAAATAAATGCTCAAAATGTTCTCCACCTAGTTGTTGGCAATAGCACAGTCTTCTATAGAACTCCTCCTTAACTTTGTTTAAAGTTTGAGGTGAATTATTCCGTATTTCTGTAGTTATCCTGTCTTTGAGGTCTACAATGCTAGTTGGTTGTGTTGCATATACTTTGTTCTTGAGATAACCCCACAGAAAAAAATCTAACAGCGTAAGGTCTGGCGATCTAGCTGGCTACTCAATAGTACCTCTTCGTCCAATCCATTTATTGGTTTCATCTAAATAAGTTCTTACCATTAAAGTATAATGGGGTGTTGCCCCGTCTTGCTGGAATCAAACATTTTCGTTGGGATTATAAGTTTGCCAACGCAGGAATAACTTCATTTTCGAGCATATTTAAATATTTTTCAGCTGTCAAATTTCCATCTATAAATATAGGACGAATAATATGGTCGCCTATGATACCGGCCCAAACGTTCACCTTTTGAGGTTACTGAGTATGTGTCTCACGCATCCAATTAGAATTCTCTGCTGACCAATATCTACAGTTCTATCAGTGCACCTCTCCATTCAATATGAATGTTGATTCGTCAGAAAAAGGAATGGTACCAAGAGCTATCTCATTTCTGTTCAGCTTATTCATCAATCTTTCGCAGAAATCCATTCTACGATCTGGATCGTCTTCTGTTAACTACTGCACAAAAGTTAATTTGTAGGGATGAAGTTTTTCTTTATGAAGACATCTTAGAACTATGACCAACGTTATTTTCACGGGTAATTTGACGTGTACTTGAAGTTGGATTCTCTTTGACACTTAACAAAATATCCACTTTCACATCATCTTCAACGAAGTGTGGTTTTCTTTTCAATGGTTTGACATGTCCAAGTTCTCTGAACTGTGCATGAATTTCAGACACAGTACTTTGTGAAATATTAGGCAACTCGGGATACCTGTGATTAAATAAGTTTGCCACTTCAACTTAACTTCTGCAGTTATCCCCGTACCCGATCATCATCAAAATCTCAATTCGGTGAGTCTCAGTTAAATATTTCATTGTTATGTCGACAAGGAAAAAGTGTTTGACAAAGATTTTACTTTTTCAGTATAAACTGTCAACACATCAACAACTGACAGAATAGAAAACAATCCACATTAGGTGCTTTCGATTATTTACTTTTGGCTGCTAGTAGCAGCTCGTAGTGACTGAATTCCGTTCGTTTATTACCGGGCGTGACGCCTAGTCTTACCTTCCCCTTGCCCCTCAAGCACATACCGAAAAGTCCACGGACATTAAATATTTGACGTTTGTCCGGCTTGACGTTTATTTAAAGGTTAAGATTGTACCGATTACGATTTAATACTATTTAAACCTCACTAAAAATACCTAAATATGCAAAATTTTATTATCAAAAACATTATAATTGAAAACTGTTCTTCTAACAACACAGGAGATTCATTGGCATTGGCACATGTCAGGTGGTTTTGAGGATCCTAAAAAATCGTGTTCGATTTGCTTAAAAGTCGTGACGACTGAGGCGTCACGCACAAGTGCTTGAAGCCCAAATAAACGAAAGCAACAAATATTTACCGATTTTGTCTAATTATTGGCGTTTTTAGGCAATTTTTAGGTATTTATGATAAAATTCATGGGCGTAGCAAGTTTTGTTTAATATACAAATACGTCTAATAATTAGTTAGTTCAAATTTTTGATAAATCCATATATTATAAAAATTACCAATATTTCAAGTGTAATAAATTATTAATTTTAAAACTTCACCCTGTATAATTCATAATTGTCCATACATCATTTAGTTTGTTGGAGTCGGTTCATTAAGAGAATTTAAAAAATATGCAAATATACAGGGAGTTTCATTAAAAAAAACAACACTGACTATGAAATACTTGCGTGAATCACCCTGTACATTTAAATTTATGTTTACATAACGCACAACTAACTAACTAACTAACTAACATTTGATAACAACTTTTCTCAAAATTTTATTTTGCTGTTGGTGATTTGAGCAAGATAAAAGTTTAAATGATTCCAGTTTGGTTTGCAAAATCGAAACTAGAATTTCTACCAAATTCAATTTATTACAAAATCTTGGTATTAAATATGATAATCTCTTAGATTAGGAAAGCATATGGATACCGCACTTCGCCTTATTTGACACTTGCGATCTGTCACACACTTTTGCTGGACGCCATTTTATATGTGGCAGACAAAGCGAAAACGGCGTGTGTTTCTTTCGTGAATTTTTAAGTGAAAATTATTAAGATTGTGATTTATTTTTGAGCTGAAAAATGGTGAATTGTTGTGCTTACGGATGCCGAAGTAGAAGCGAGAAAAAGGAGATTGGAATTTCATTTCACAGGCAAACAAATAATTATATGTACAATGGACTATGTAGTTTTGTTTCTTTTAAATGACGAAAGAGTTATCTCTGACAAATGATTTTTGAGTATGTAATCATTCAGTCTTTAATTCAACTAATACTAGTATTTGGATGACGAGTTTCAATAATGTTTATTAAATATTTGCATATATATCGTATATTCTATGTTCAAAACGACCATTATAGCAGTGGCGTGAGTAACCAATTTTTAAATTTCTCAAGATTAAATCTAGGTGTTCATTTCTATGATAGATTATTTTATTGATTTCCCTCCTTTTATACCAACCCATTATGTGCCTTTAACAAGCATTCATACATTCTCAAAACAAATTGGTATTATTACATTGGAAAAAATGTATTACAAACATTATGTTACGCCGCTGACCCCATCCGCGATGTGGCAGGCGGTAACAGTTTTACGACTCTGGTTACGCGTCCACTCTCTTTCCTTGTCTAAGGATAATCTTGACATTGCTTCACTGACAATGCAATTGAAAAATGTCCCTGGCACAGTCAAATTACAATTTCTATATTGCCTTGCCTCTTTAAATTCAACATCAGTGTTATGTTCTCTGAAAATAAAATTTTTCCTGCATGTTTCACACTTAATCAATTTAATTACTTTTTTGGCTATAAAACCAGTGATATAGCTCCTGACATTTGATGCACTAATGGGTACATCTTGAACAGTGTAACACTGGAGTGGGTCCCAGGTCATAAAGGAATCGCAAGCAATGAAAAAGCTGAAGAACTCGCAAGAGTAGGATCGTCAACTCAGATGAACGGACCCGAACCTGCTGTGGGCATCCCCAGATGCTTAACGAGGTCATGGTTAAAAGGGTGGTTGAAAGAACAACACAATAAATACTGGAAGAACACGACCAGGCAAATACATGGGAAGAAATTCATAAAAGAACCATCAGAAACAGTGGCGAAAGAACTGCTCTCAATGAGCAGGAACAAACTACGCACCATAACGGGGCTACTTACGGGACATTTTCCCACAAAGGAGCACCTAAACAAAATAGGGCTGTACAACGGATACCTTACATGCAGAAGATGCAAAAAGGATACCGAAACAGCTCTGCATATACTATGCAACTGTGAGTCGCTGGACCACAGAAGGCAGAAACTGTATGGTAAACCCCAAATGACTCCAGAAGACTTCTACAACCAACCAGCAAAGGGAAAGGAATGGCTGAATAGGTTGTAGTCAGAACACTAGGAGTATCCACAATAAGCCCAGGAGGCTGAGGTGGTACCGGCGAAGGGACGGCTCCAGGGAAAAAAAGGTACATCTTGCAGATGGGGTACTGCAATATTTTCTGGGCATCTAATGTCAGGGCTTATCTCACCAGTTAAATACATCTTCATGTTATCTAAAGCTCCCTCACTGTGATCCTCTTGGCAGTTGGCTCCTGGTGAATGGTTGGAAATGAAATTATTTATAATTAGGGCCTTAAAAGAGGTCACAAAATGGGATGCAGAGGGGGAAATTTCACGTACTACGGATGCTACCAAAAAATTTTTCCAAAGCATCTTGCTGGAAAGTCCTCGTCATTATGTATTTGTTATTTTTGCCTTCAAATAACACAGGACATAAATATATGAAGCCCTCTAGGGTGAAAATAAAATTTTTCACAGAAGGTACTGATACGAAGGACAAAAATATTTCATTGTCTTCAAAATATCAATGCATCGCCTCCAAAAGAGCTCATGAGTCGACGATAACTTCACTGTAGCTCTTAACGACTTTCCAGGTCGAGAAATTCTTTGGCTGGAGTTTATGCTGTCAAACAGCTCATCAAAAAATAGAACAGCTTCAGCTGTGTTAATAGCTTTCTCATCCAGCTTGATTTCGGGCTTTTCTAAAAAAAGTTAGTCGTATTATTCAATTTATAGCCAATATCCCATTTGACTGTAACAAAAAGTTAAGTCACTGCTGTACTTACTCCACCTTGGCCATAATACTTTCTTTTCTAAGTCCGTAGGTTAATGTTTTGTGCTACTAAGAGTAGTTAATGGTTAAGATTCATTGTATTCACCACAAAATAAAAAAGTGGGGTTTTACGGTTGACTACCGCGAAGAAAGCAAACTGAGCAAAAATTTTATGTTGCCAAATTGTTTTTCTGTTTAACTAACAACGATTATTTTTGTAAGCGGTGAAATGTGAAATTGGGAAAAAATTATACAGCCAAAATAATCAGTGATTAGCTAATCAGTGAGAAAACGGCAAAAACGTCCAAACGTTGAGCTATGACATAGTTTACACAGTACTTTGGAAAAATTTAAGTAGGAGGTTTATTATACTGGATTCTGAGCTTTATTCATCAAGAGTTAAATGTGGTGGATCGTGAATTAGTCTATATTAATTTTTCAGAGGAAATTATTAAAGAGGGTGACGAAGAGGTACCTTGTAATACTGATAATGAAACTCAAGCAAGACTTCAAGGAAGTAATTGGTGTCGAGACGGCAATTCAGTTTGTTTGGAACGTTGGCAGGGACCTAATAATGGAATAACTTCTTTTGATAATATTGGATTCGCAATGTTGACTGTGTTTCAATGTATTACAATGGAAGGTTGGACTGCCATACTATACTGGGTAAGTCTATTTTTTATACAAAAAATAATTATTGAATATAATAGTTAGGGAGGCGAGGTCGCTAGATGGCGACATTCTCGAGCGCCGTCGAGACCTATCAAAATCGGAATTTCGAAAAGAAAAGCTCATATGGTAAAAACCATTTTAGCGGTGGGTATGGCGTGTACGGTTTTTCAAAAATGTTAAGAAAAACAGTTACTTGGGCATTCTCGAGCGCGTCAGATATTCATACCACGTATGCCCCAAGTGCCTCTGATAACAACGGTATACTAATCTGCCGGTTTGCGTGGTGGGGGTAGGCATATTAAGTAGTCAAAAATCCGAAAAAAAAATTACTCAAGCGCGTCGGAAGTGGTGTTAAGTAGGCCCCAAGGAAGCTCCATTTAAAAAAACTGACGATTTCGGCGTGAAGATGAGTTACGACAAATTTTTGAAAATGCAAAAAAAAACTTCTTTTGAAATACTCGAGCGCGTCAGATTTTCATAGGGGGGATTTATCTTGGTATCCTCAAAGCATATTTTCCTAATCTGACAAAAATGTTGGTGGGTTCTCTTAATCTGACCGAAAAAGGTTTTCTGGACGGCATATTTCTGTGAAGCGCTCAGTCTGTATTACATGTTTATGGCACATTCCTCTTTTTTTCTTCAATTCTTTACTTAGTTTTACTTACGGTACGTCCAAAAAAACAATTTGAGGATCAACAGGCTATTGAATAATATAAATAAATGAAACTGTACATGTTAATAATACTTTTGTATACAGATTCGCGTAACTTCTTCCGAGTCCACGAAAATTGTCGAGAAGCTTGAGAAAAAGAATTGAGATACAATGAAAGTTACATAATTTAATCATCGTTGTTCCATATAATTTTTTGTAACACCCCCCGTTTTCGAGATGTACTCAAAAAACGGGAGTTTGAGTTTTCATGATGCTTTAAGTCCAAAAGTTCCAACTTTGGACAAAAATGTAGTGAGACCTTTTTTATGTAAGTGAAGCTGTGAAGCTGCTTTTGGTGTATCGTTTTTACTTCACTGCGTGGTTGTGGTGAGCAAAAACTTGCGATTATGTAAGTCCATGCCGAATGAACAAGAAGAACATCGATTGAGAATAGTTTGTAATTGAAGACCCCAAAAAATGCTCCATGCGACATAAGTAACTGGCTAAATAGGCAAGACCAGGACTGAATAAGCAGAAGCAAGACAAACGCAGCAAGTATTCAAGAAAGACCAATAACAATAAAATGGTATTTTATAAACGGAGGCTCATCTAGGGATCTTTTTCGTTTTCGAATTATAATACTTTCAATAGGGGACTAGCTTCCAGCAAGTACAGCTGCGAATCGAAATCCATTTCTGGCAAAATTGTGATTTTTCTGTCAGTTGCAAACTGGTACACTCAGACCACAAAATACCTGAGCTAATCTAACATAAGGAAAATATGTACAACAAGGAGCTCCAATAATCACCTTAAAAAACAGGCTGGAAATGGAAAGTCAAAGCTAACAATTTTTTCCAATCCATATAATAAATACAGTTAGTTTATCGTATTAATGTTATGATGTCTTTTTTAGATGAATGATGCAATTGGTAGTATGTTCAACTGGATCTACTTTGTTCCGCTTATTGTTTTGGGATCATTTTTTATGTTAAATCTAGTTCTTGGTGTTCTTAGTGGGTGAGTATGTAATTTTCGTTAATGTAAAACTTGTTAAGAAGCGTTATGACAATTTTTTGTGTACATACCAATGAAAAGTGATGTTTTTGTTTTTTTTTGGACAAAAATCGAAAAATTAAGTCAATTCAAATTCGTTGTGATATTTTTATGCTACTCTG
>CAJUYG010006089.1:0-11026 GCA_910591675.1 Galerucella calmariensis
GGAAAAATACCGAAAATGTGACATTTCTTTTGCAGAAACTCGGCTTTCTGTTGTCCTCGAACGTAAATGTAGTCTGCGGCATACAATAACTTGCTTTCTAATATTTCATTTACTTTAGAATATTCTACATCTCCTGAAGAGTATCGAATGCCGTGCACATTTCTTTCCAAGTATGATGTGGTCTTTTTGTCCTCGTTGCTCAATGTGGAAAACGGTTGCGGTGGTAAAAATATGTAATGCGAACTTTTGAAGCCAATTTCTATGGTGAGCTCTTTGGCAACGAAAAGACCGTCTACGACAAAGCCTTGAATGTCTACGAATGCTATTCTCATGTTGACGTCTGCTCGAACACTAACTCTGATCAGCAACTAGTTCAAGCTTTTAACAATTTCGGTGAGGGGGAAGTATTCCATCACGCAATCGTGAATTATGATGCAATAGACTTTGGTATTTTCGGGAAAGCCTATGTTTGCTTCAATGTCAAGTTTCACATCGACTGTGGACGCCTTCATGCTTTCCTCCTGTTTCGAACAATCGATAACAAACAATGCCCGTTTCTTGAAAGAAGAATAATCCAGCAGGGGACGCTTCTGTGTGGAGTTTGCGTAGTTGGGATAGAATTCAGTATAGTTAAAATAGGCTTCATTGTAGTCAGTTTTAGCGAAATCCAATTGCATTCTTTCATTGGGCCAATAGTCACCATTAAGTGATAGTCTTATACTTTGTACGTCGGCATTGTCAAATAAAGTCGGGTCAGCTGTACTCAAGTTACGTTTGTCGGTTTGAAAGAAAACAATAACAAAACGAGGTCTTTCAACTGAAGTGGATGTCTTGACAGCCCAAACTTCACGTCTTGCTCCTTTAGTAATTGAGGGTAATTCGTGTAACTCCCACTTCCTAAATGGAATAACTATAGGTTGATCTTTTTGAATGGATTTCATGAGATTTAATTTTATATCGTCATTAGGAAAGATATGTTTAACTTTTAGCTCAACGCTTGCAATGTTAATTTTAGCTGTTGTAGTGGAGAGCGTTCCAGAGACATTCTTTTCAGTAATATATAAGCAATCATTATCATTTCGTGCCCGAACTAGTCGTATTGTTTGACGCCCACATGTAATCATTGAATAATCGTTGAAAATGTTGAAAATATGTTTGAGGGGTATTTGAAGGTTGAAGGACTTGTCGCTAACATTCAGAATAGGATCTTTCGGGTAATTCCAGCCGGCTATAGCCATATGATTGGAATCTTCTTGGTTATAACAAGTCATAGCACGTACGGCACTCACTATTCCAGGATCCCGAACTGTTTCCATTTCCCTGGCACTTTCACTGTACGTACATGAATCGAATAGAAAGGCTCCAACGTTATTTGCTAATTTTACGTCACCAGCTCCGTGTATTTCAAGCGAACCTTTAATGCATAACAATGTTTCGCTCATTGCAAAGAACGAATCAACCTGATTGATGCTAAACTCCACAATGTCACTGCAATTGAATGATTTTATGAATGGAGCATAGGTTCTGTATTCAGCCTTTCGAATTGAATCATCAAACATCGGCTTACGGTAGATATCAAACATTGGAGGTATGTTGTCGTTTTGGCGTTGACGTTTTCCATACATTGTTGTCATTTTTCAATTTAAAACCCAGCGATTGCAGGACCAATTTGTTTGCGAACGTAAGCTGTTTCAGCTTTGGCGACTGCTCAGCTAATGAAGTTGAAAGTGCTGCAGATTGTCTTTTATGATTGATTATTAGCCCCATCGCGCTCTAAGCTCCAACACCAACGTACTTAGTTCTCCACGAAAGTTTACAGGCTGACCGTCCTGGTCTAAGGCTATGACAGTGATGTTGGTTATTTCACGTTGTGGTATAACGGGTAAGTAGAGCAAATTATGAGGAATTTCGTCAATGGAATATCCTGGATCTACTTGTACGACGAATTCGTAAATGGTATGAGCAGGTCTGTTTGCATCGAAGGCTCCAGTGGTAATGTTACAATCGAAGCGTATGCTAGATACTTTAATAATTTTGACGGGGAGGTCCGAAGAGTGCAATTTGTTAGCGTCGAGAATTTTTGGTGAAAATCCCAATATTCTTCCAAGACTATCGGCTTCCATGAAGGAAATTTTGTATTTACTGGAAATTTCACATTTCAACGTATTGTGATTGGGTTTTAGTGAAAATACCGGTCTGGTTGAATTGCCCGCACCCAACTTATCACTAATAAACGCTTCAAGATCAGCAATTTCATAACATCCTGTGGGAAAATCAAAACTTTGAAGCTTGCCCTTGGTATCGTAGTAGTAAAACTTACAATTTTCAATGTTTGGTATACTGTGATAAGAATGAAAAGATCTTAGAGCTATTTCGTATTCATTCTTCGGATCGAGCACAATAGGCGTAGGAGGCTGGAAGGTAAACACGTGATTGGTGCTGTTAACTCTAAGCAGCTGCGACATGATGACTAATGAAATACGAATAATGTTTGAATTTAAATATCATTTTTTATTTTTTCAATGTTTGTTTACAAAGGAAACAAGTAGCTTGCGAACTCGGAGGGCCGTCACAATGCGTCGTCCAATCAGGTCGGTTGTAATGGATGAAACAAGGCAGTCGTATTTGTAGTTCAAAATTTGCTTGATATTCATTGGGAAGTTTATGCCACATTTCCAGCAATTCCGAAGGTCTTACACACTCTATTAGATGTTCAATGGGAAAGTGCTTCAGTTCTTCGGCAGTGAAACTACTCAATGTTTTTCCATGGTAGATATGTTGTAGTAATAGTTCCGTCATTGTAGAAATTTCAAACACAAATGACCGCAATTGATTTGATCGTAGTTTTGATATTGGGTATTGTTGTAGAAAATTCGCGCGCTCTTTCCCAAATATTTAACAACTTCTTTCGGTGGCTTCAAGTTACCAAATGAATCGAAATACTCTACATTGTTGTTTATCTTTCTGTAAGCTACCCAATGACTTCCGCTATTCTTAGATGTATCCAAATTAACCACTGCGCATTCTCGTTTTCGGGGACCGGCTTTGGGGAGAGTGTCTCGCATGAAAACTCCTCGAAAATGCGGTATTTTAAGTAATTTTGCGTAATGTGTTATGTCAAAGTCGGATAGTGCGTGATTGGGTAGCTTTATTAGTTTTTTTTCAAATACAATCCAAAACCGCCTTTTGGGTACTTTTTCAGATACAGGCCAGATCCTACACGTTCCATAGCCTTATTATGACGTACATCTTCTTCCAATTTCTTTTGCGCATGCTTTGCGTCAATGACAGTTTTAGCAATCCCAGCAGCACCACCTGACAAAGCTCCAAGTGCCGAAAGACCGGCAAACAAAGGGATAAGTGGTAGGAAACCTCCGGATTTCGCTACAGGTATTACTCGAGGAACCTCGACTTCTTTTTTCCCACCAAATTCTTTAATAAGTGCTTTGGCTGCTCGTAAGGCAAACGTTGCAGTGTCTTTCAAAGATGCCCCTTTTTTCATGGACTTTCCCACTTTTAGAATGACATCTCGATGCAAGGAACGACGTTTGCGACGACAACCCATTCCCAGCTTTCTTTTCACCTTCATTCCGCCTGTTACAAGTAATGCAGCAGTTTTCTCTCCCAGTGAAGCGTCTTTTGATTTAACGCGAGCCCAAGCTTTATCTTCAAGTATCCGATCGGCTTTGTGTCGTTCCTCGAGAGACTTATTCTTCCAGTAAGAAATATCGTGTTGTTTACAAGCTGCGTCCAAGGGGTTAATGCCCGGATCTCCACGATCAAGACGTTTTTCCAATTTTGTACCAGCTAACAGAAAAACAATTAATTTTTTGCAAAAAGGGTGGGGGTGGTTTACTTACGTCCACAATACTGATAGCTAGGTAAGTGAAGTTCAATAGGTAGTTTATTGATGAGAGAATTTAAGAGACCTTCTCCTTCAAACACCAACATTAATACTGATACGCGTAAGTGGTGACACCTATATTTAAAGGATAGTACTACGAAAAACGACACACACAATGAAAATAATTCAACAAGAGCAGACTATACCCATTGAAAATCTGGATTTCACCTCAACGCCATCGATCGGCAAACATGGTAAATTGTTGCCAAATTCTTTCCGTGCCATTATATGCGGTCCCAGTGGGTGTGGTAAGACGAATGTCGTGCTGGCGCTCCTATTCAATCCAAATGGTGCGAAATTCAAAAATGTTTATGTCTATTCAAAATCGTTATTTCAACCAAAGTATCAATTGCTACAAGAAGTTATAGCGCAAGTCAAGGGTGTTGGGTATTTCCCATTTAAAGACAACGAGGAAATAATTAGTCCAGAGAAAGCTCGACCAAATTCCATCTTTTTATTCGATGACGTAGCCTGTGACGGTCAGCAGAAAATTCGTGAATACTATTCCATGTGTAGACATAAAGATATCGATGCCGCTTATCTTTGTCAAACATACTCAAAAATACCGAAACAGCTTATTCGCGACAATTGTAATGTTATTGTGTTATTCAAGCAGGATGAGGTGAACTTGAAACATATATTTGACGAACACGTATCTCCAGACATGACGTTTGACACATTCAAAAATGTGTGTTCAAAGTGTTGGTGTGACCGCTATGGTACTTTGGTAATTATGAAGGATTTTACCCTCAATGGTGGTAGGTATCGCAAAGGATTCGATAAATATATAAAATTGTAAGCTGCGTCTTTAGTCCATACCAATATGTCTGACGATAAGGTTGCTACTGCATTGCGCAAGAAAAAAGTGTCCGAACTTGCCAGATCGATTCGCAAAAAATACTTGGCGTTGAAATTAGGTAAATCAGAGCAAGATGAGTCTATTAATAAACTATTCAAACCGATATCTAAACCACTTGAAGAAATTGTGCAATCCTCAAAGACATTAGAAAAAACGATTACAAATTTAAATCCAAAAGAGGAAATAAAGAAGGAAGAAGAAGAAGAACCAGATGATGTGTTTACACCTTTTCTCAAAACGGAACCGGTGGCCGAAACCGATGAATCCGGCAATATTACACGTTCTGAATCTCCAGAAGAGATGCGCCCCGAAATTTCCCAGGAAGCTGTCGCAGACTATTTGGACCAATATCCTACCATCAGTCATCAGTTCATTGAAGATTACTTCCAAAAAGATGATAAAATCGATAAAAATTATGGTCCGATATACAACGATGAAATCGGTTGGTCATTAGGCAAACGTCGAATTGCGTTTGATGGAAAAACCGGTAATATAAACATACTACCTGAGAAAAACAAACAAGGAAGATATGTTATTGGAACACCAGGCTTGTATCAACTTCTATTTTACCGAGACCCCAGTTACAATGATCAAGATTTACAGAACTATAAAAATCTTTTGGCAACAACTGAAGTTCATTTAGACACGATAGATCGTCTTAAGGGGTCAAGTACTGAAAAATATCACTACATCATAAAACCTTTATTCAAAACAAAATCTCTAACGACGGCGAATAAATCGTCTCAGGTATTTACTCGTCTAAAATCGATTCCTTCAGCAAAAGGAAAAGGTATCGATCGTTTAAGATATAATGATAAACCTATGGAGTATATTTATTGGGACGATGTGAATGAATTGGTGGATCGTTTGAAGTTGTTGATTGCTTCAAAAGAGGCAGGTAATACGTCACACGACAACGAAATAGTAGCAATTATTAATGAACTCAAGGAGGCTGATATAATAGAATAATACAAGTTGAAACTTGTTCATTTCAATTATGCCAGTCGATAAATTCGGACATAGACATCAAACGCCCTATGCGCGTTCACCAGCGAAAATTACGTTTCCTCATACACCGGACGGTAATATTGATATTGAAAATGTGAAAATTTGTAATGTTCAGGAACCGACAACAAATAGTGATGCTGCAACAAAACAATATGTTGATGTACAGTTGAATGACCTACGTGCTATCAACTCGCCATTAATTCAAACGCATGGTGTGGTGCTGCAGCAACAGGACCGTGATATAAAGGATTTAGAAGTAGGATTGACCGAAATAAGAAATGAGCTTCATAAGACTAAAATTCCCATATTACAGGCGAATATTGATAACTTACAAAATAAAACTAACGAAATTGATGCATTCATTTCGCGAAATCCCCCTGTAGCAGGTAGGGATATGGCTACGAAGAAATATGTTGACGAATCAATTGCCACAGCAAAAGCCTTTATTCGAAAAGAATTTACTGCTTCTACGAATACAAGCATACGTGGATTGAGAAAAGAATTTACAGAAAATATCAGAACCCTCTCTGATTTGAAAAGTAACATTTCAGATATTGAGAACAATATTAAGGTTATGAATACGAATACCGTTAACCGCATTAACAGTCTGGAGCTGAAGCTAGCCGGTAATACATCATAATATGCACACCAAGGAGAAGATTCAACTCGTAAACGAACTCCACAAACCGATACGGAAAAAATTCCCTCGGAGACGCACTATCATTAAGAGCCTTGACGATCTTTGGCAAATGGATCTTGCGGAGATGAGGAATTTTGCTCCACAAAATAGGAATCATAAAATGATACTAGTCGTTATTGATTGTTTTTCAAAGTTTGTGTGGACACGCCCACTAAAGACGAAGACCGGAGAGGAGATTACTCGGGCATTCTCGGACATTCTCGCTCACACTAGACGAATACCAAAAAATCTGCAATCTGATCAGGGAAAGGAATTTTACAACAGCAAATTTCAAAATTTAATAAGAAAACACAACATAAATCATTATAGCGTATTTAGCACAATGAAAGCTTCTATGGCAGAGCGTGTTATAAGAACTTTGAAATCTAAACTCTACAAGTATTTCAGTTTAAATGGTACCTACAAATGGATTGATATTCTACCTAAAATTACTCAAAACTATAACAATAAAAGACATTCCACAACAAAATATAAGCCTTCTCAAGTCAACAAATCCAACGAAAAATCTATTTTGAATAACACCTATAGTCATTTAAAGATAGCAGGCCCGCGAAAATTTAAAGTTGGTGACATTGTACGCATATCTAAGGCAAAACATGTCTTTGAAAAAGGATATACACCCAATTGGACTACAGAACTATTCAAAATCACCAAAGTTAAAATTACCAATCCTGCTACGTATTTACTTGAAGACATGCAAGGGACACCAATCAGCGGCTGCTTCTATGACGAAGAACTACAGAAAACATCGAATCGGGACGTTTACTTGGTGGAAAAAGTTCTTAGACGTAAAGGCAAGAAACTGTTCGTGAAATGGTTAGGCTTAGACAAAAAACATAACAGCTGGATTAATGGAGTTGATGTTTTATTATGTGAAAGGCCACACACGCTATAAATTGGAGTCGTTTCAGATCTCAAACTCAGTTAGCAACATGCAAGGTGTCAGTAGTGGTTACGACAGTAGTAGTAGTAGTGATAATAACTATACTGCAGAGCTGGATACAATTTTGAAAAACTATGAGTTTGCTGCAAAGTCTGAAAATGTGTACCTGCTTTCAACACAATATTCAATTTCCGGTTATGAAGTGAAATGTGGAATAAGTCCTGCTAGATCATTCACGCCTGCTGTAATTCTATCTCAGCAGCTCAAGTTCGGCAAAATTTCCTTCAGCATTCACGAATGGCATACCTTTATTTCAATAATGATGCAACAGATGACCGTAGATGAGTTCAAACCTGATTCGATTCCATGTGGAGACTACTGCACCATTACCCCATTAAATTACGATGACTGTAAGGTAATTTTTGTGAGGAAACATGATGTCGAGTATTACATGGATGAAGAAGAAGTATCCCAAATTTTAAAATTAAATAATTTAATTATACAACGTATAGCTATGTTGGAAAATTTGAATTTTTGTCAATATTATTATAATGTTTTGGATTTCTGTAAAACTATCACCTCTGAAAGTCCTTTACAAATTTTATATGCATTTTGTTCCATAACCCCAAACGATATGTTAAACAATGCTCTCAGAGAATATGTATACTTTTATAAACTTAAAGTTATCAATGATTTAAATAAATAGTTGTATATTATTGGTGTTTTCTTTAACTGGTTGTGTGTGTGAATAAGTTTTGAGTTCAAATCAATTTTCCATTGAGATCAATATGAAGTTCCATTTGACGTGACAACGTGACATTTGACGTGACAACGCGACATTTGACGTGACAACGTGACATTTGACGTGATAACGTGACAACGTGACGTTTGACGTGACAACGTGACATTTGTCGTGACATTTGACGTGAGAATGTGACATTTGACGTGGCAAGTGTTTCGTACAGGATCAACATTTGGTCCTTTTGACAGCGTGATAATTTTGTTACACTCAGTATATAATAAAATTCTCAAAGTCTTCACATGAATGTAGGAAAAAGAAATAAAAAATGAATTTTATAATATATATATATTTATGATAAACAATAACTATAAAACTTACACATCTTAAAAGTCTAAATCACAAAATTTTATTGAACCGGCAAAAGATCAATATATTTATGATAAACAATAACTATGAAACTTACACATCTTAAAAGTCCAAATCACAAAATTTGTTTGAACTGACAAAAGATTAATATATTTATGATAAACAATAACTATAAAATTTACACATCTTAAAAGTTTAAATCACAAAATTTGATTGAACTGACAAAAGATTAAATTATAAAAATGAAAGAAAAACAAAATAATGAATTGATAATACTAGAATACAGTTTTCACTTAATGTATCCATATCTAAAACAATCAGAGTACATTTTTATATACATATACTCAACAAAAAATTAAATTACTCAGTGTTACTTAGTTTGTAATGCCCCCAGGGAAGCGTATCAAACGACTCTGGAATTAGTGACCGCTTATCATCTTCAGGTGAAAGACCCACTTTCTTTTGTTCAATGCTGAAAACGTTATGTGCATAGGACTGAATTGTGTTTTGGAAAATGTACTTCGACTCCCAGTTTTTTAAACAGTTCAAGTAATCTTCGAAAGTAATTTTATTTCTTACAACATTTTTCTTTACCCCCTTAGATTTTTTCACTATTTTCCCACCCCTAACTTTAAAAGCATACATTTTTGAACGTAGCCCTATGAAATGTGTCATAATAGAACCATTACATTCATCTTTCATGTGACTTTTAGGATGATAGCTCTGATTCTACTAAACTTCAAATGTGTACGATATGCTTATAATGAAAATAGGGTCAAAGCGGAGAAATGTTTTACGAGCTTGAGTGTAGAATCTCATATTGATTGGTAAGTTCCACGAATCAATAATTTAAAGTTTGTTTTCACGCAGATGTTTTGGAGATATGGGTTCATTGATCACGAAAAGATATACAAAATACATCGAAATTTTCGCACTCTAATCTTAAATTCCGCATCATCGACGTTTCATGTGGCGTTTGAGTTGACACCATTTTTCATTGTACTCTTCGCTACACTCTATATATTTATGCTGATGCCACTACTAGATGTTAAGACCTTTCGAACGAGATGCTAAAATCAACCTGCCATTCAAAGATACTTTCGATCCACCCTGTATATGATTCACGTATATATTAACCGTTAATACCTTTCAGATGTCGTTTGCTAAAGTCGACCTACCACTCAAAGATACTTTCGATCCAACCTGTATATTATTCACGTATATATTAGACGTTAATACCTTTCAGATATCGTTTGCTAAAGTCGACCTATCATTCAAAGATACTTTCGATCCACCCTGTATATTATTCACGTATATATTAGACGTTAATACCTTTCAGATATCGTTTGCTAAAGTCGACCTTTCAGCCAAAGATACTCCGCCCTGTTTATGATTCAAGTATATACTAGACGTTAATGCCTTTCGAACGAGATGTTGTTTGCTAAAGTTGACTTACCAGCCACCTGCATTCAAAGAAACTTTCAATCCACCCTGTATATATAATGTGTGATTCACTTATATACTAGACGTTAGGACCTTTTGAACGTTATGTCGTTTGCTATGATTGTATGACTTTTAGTATGAGGGGTGCTGACAAATACATGCCAAAGATACTTTCACATTCGTTAAGAACCTTTTGCCTTGTGGCGTTTTGTTACATTTGACATGTGACATTTTCTCCGCTACACTCTATATATGTTAAACCAAAGATACTTTCGATCCATATATATTGACGCATATAACGTTCCGCTACACTCTGTATATGTTAAACCTGCCTAAGATATTCCATATATGATTCACTTATATACTAGACGTTAAGACCTTTCGACCGATATGACGTTTGCTGTGCTTGAATGACCCGAGGGGTGTTGTGTGGGGGGATGACCCCAAGGCCTTTCGAACGATAAGCCGTTTGCTATGCTTGAATGACACGAGGGGTGTTGTGTGAGGGTATGAAGGGGGGTAGCTTGAATTTTACATATAATCTAGACGTTAAGGCCTTTCGAAACGTCGTTTGCTCTGATTGGATGACACGAGAGACGTTTTGACATTTGACGTTTGACATGACAACGTGATAGCGTGACGTTTGACGTGACAGCGTGACGTTTGACGTGACAACGTGATGTTTGACGTGACAACGTGACGTTTGACGTGACAACGCGACGTTTGACGTGACAACGTGACGTTTGACGTGATAGCGTGACGTTTGACGTAATAGCGTGACGTTTGACGTGACAACGTGACATTTGACGTGACATCCAACAGTAGTGATATGTAGCAGAAGCAGGTCCATTTAGTTGGAGTTTATTTGGCATTATCATCCTCATCCAATTTAGGAGCAATGTTGAATTGATACATTATTGCTGCCTCACACTGTGAGCAATTCCTAGGATATGCCCAATTTCATGAATTAATACCATAAGTAGACAAGTTCGATCGCCTGAAATCCATCTAAACTTTTCATCACCATCAATATGAAGTACCATTTGACGTGACAACGTGGCATTTGACGTGACAACGTGACATTTGACGTGACAACGTGACGTTTGACGTGACATTTGACG
>CAJUYG010006090.1:0-12713 GCA_910591675.1 Galerucella calmariensis
AGCCGTTTTATGTCGTCGTTCACTACCGTTTGTTTTGATCAATGTTTCTTTCAGTTTCAGATTAAAATAGTGTGATTGACCTAATATATCATCATCATCATATTGGCCGTTCAACACCGTAGTCCAATAAATGGAGGCGAAAAATACCGTCAACATGGGCATCTGGTCCAGCAAGGAATTTTTTTTTAATTTGCAGGTAATAGTAAGTACATTGAACCCCCAAAATGTCAGGTGCCTGAAATTTGTGGGAGGGACGGAAAATGGCTCTAGAGATCCCGAAAATCCGTTTTCCGCCGATATCTCCCGAACTACGATCCCTAGAGAACTTTTGTTTTGACAAAAAATGAAGAGCAGTTCATTACCTACCAAAGTTGTCCCCCCACAATTTCTTTCGTGACACCAATATTTTTTGCAAAAATGGTGATTAAAAAGTTCGCAGTTTTCTGAAACTTAAAAACTGACGCTTCTAGCCCAAAATCTGGGATAAGGGATCCTGAAAATACACCAATTTCTATGTATAGGCCTCTAGGCATCTATGGTAGATGGCGCCACCTTGCGTTTTCGCAACCGCGAAATAATTAAGGCCATGAAAAGAAACATGAAAATGATCGATCTCTTACCCACTCTCGGGGTCAAAAAGTTATCGCTTTCTTTCAAATTGAGACCCTGGCCTGCTTTTATTGGACAGACCAATCCTAGGAATGATTGTGTGCGAAAAGGATTTAAAGTAGACGCTAAAATTGTGAAATTAACTTTCCCATTCTTCATTACCGAATACCTCTTCCTACACATGCGATGAACTTCCACAGACGATACCTTCTCCAGGAAGAAATGTTGTATGTCTTTCCTGGTTTTGCTAACATTTATTAGGGTTTCTAGTCCTCGGGTAACCGTTGTAACGTCTTCAGTCAGAGCTTGATCACAAATAAAACACACGGGCGTACTAGAATCCTCTTTCTACAGGAATGAACAATATTATCAAATCATTAGATGTCATTTCACCCACAACAATATTAATGATCTTAATTAAAAAAATGAAACCTCACCTTGTGCTCCAAAAAAAGAAGCTCAAGAATTTTCAATATTTCCCTGTGTTTTGTATCAATAAAAATTTATTATTTAATAATAACAATAAAATTGATAATGACGTGAATTTCACTTTTTACACTGGAATACTAATAATTTATTCTTGGAAAATCACGGAAGAGATAGTTTTTAAATGTAAAATTGTCAGTTGTTGACAAACAATGCAGCAGAAAGCATCCACGTGTACACGCACTATAGCAGACGCCGTCGACCACACTATAGATGGGTAGCCTGGCGGCGTGCGAGAATAAAATGAGGCATCCATTACAACAAATTTAGAGACAAATTTTTTTTCAATGCATCAAATAAAATACTTGATACAATATCAGGAAAGTTCAGAATGTGACTTTTCATCGGGTATGATGCTTGACCTGGAAGAATTGCACTATAAAGAGGAAAAACTGCTTGAAAAAACTCGCTGTATTCCCTCAGAAAACTGGAAATTTCCCCGATTTTCCTAAAAACCCAGGGGTCTGGGCCGAAAAAATTATACTATCGGCAAGAGGATATTCTAACCTTTCTCCCAATATCAATTATAAGCGGGTTTGACAGTTAATCATCGAGAAATTTCCGATAAACCAGAGCGCTCGGGAAAACTCCAGAAATACACAAAAATCGCCTCTTGGAAAACACATTATTCAAAAAAATACGGGTGAATTATTGGTAGCATTGTTTCGGAATAAATAAAGTACCCCCCAAAGAACCATTATCAAATAGGATTGGCTGAAATAACTATTAATAAAAATAATATGAATAAATCCATGGAAGCATTAAAAAATCTAGCAAAGACGAATTTTGGCCTGGTTTTCCAATGACCCAGGAGCACGAATTGAGTGGATGAAAACATGCCTTAGTAGCCACAGATCCCTTCTTTCACCCGCACTTTGATTCATTGAAAAATATTGATTTTCACGCGAGTTATTGAAAAATTAGTAATTTACTTGGGGACGCTATGCCCTCAGAGCGTGCTCTCTATAAGCCGGCCTGGAGCTCAATTTTGGGTCGGCGTTCGGGCCATTTATCTCGAAAACTATCTAATTTTTCGAAATAATGCTGGGATCATTTTTGTGGGTAAGGAACTGCTTTTTATTTTTCGTTTAAACAAAAATTCTCCAGTGGTCAAATCTCGGCAGATATCGCGGGAAAACGGATTTTCTGGAATTTCAGAGCCATTTTCCCACTCTTCCACAATGGTCAGGTACCTGACATTTTGAGAATTTAATGTGCTTACCATAACCTGCAAATTAAAAAAAATTGCTCTTGCTGGACCAGTTGTCCATGTTGACCCCTTGGCTTACTGGACTACCGAGGGATTATGGCTAGCTGAATAGAGCTGTGTTTAGTCCTATTGACGAGATTGATTACTCCTCTTATCCTCCTACTCAGTACGACTATAATCCTTTATCTGCCCTGTCCTCTTTTGTTATAGTTTTCCATTTTCTTCTGTTTCTGCATCCTGTTCTCCAGTCTCTGATTTTCAATGCTATTATTAGACAGTCATCAAATATTAAATTTTTCAGTCGTACATATACAAGGTTTGTCAAGAAATATTAGTTTCACTCAGGAGTGAAGTACCTTCAAATATGACAATATCGAAAAATGTTACGGAAAAAAGTTGATCAGAATTAAAAACTACAATTAAATATGTAATTACATTCATTTAAATTGAACCTGTATTTCTTGTGATCACGAAACACATGATAATCTTTTAGGTTTTCCATGTTTTTCAATAATTTTGCATTTAAAACGCGAAATAAGTGCATACTCATTTATTTTGCAAATAATAAAACACATTCAAACACTAAGTTATGAATTTACATCATACTAGTGTTAGAAACAAACAAATTTAATGTTTACTCATCTAACGCTTCGACATATCCAACTTTTTTAGCAACATTTTCGATATTGTCAAATTTAAAGGTACTTTTTGACAAACCTCGTATACGACTGAAAAATTTGATATTTGATGACTGTATTATGGGTTTTAGATAATGCAGAATTTTCTATGAATAATAACTTTTTTTTCTAAAATCAATAATAAAAAAGTTTTCCGTATGATTCCAACTTAGGAGGACATATCGGACATTATTCTCTCCACATTTTGTCAAATTCTATAAAATGGAGGGGTACCAAGCGTTCATTATCTTTTACTGTATCAAATTCTTGAAACAGGGTTAGAGAGAAACTCTATTGAAGTATTTATTATTATTTTAATTCACGGTGAAAATTTTTTCGGTGAATTATTTGTTTGCTACGTACATTTGGTGGTAATATTTATAGAATATATTTCGTATTTGGTGAAATTGGTCTAAGAGTGTTTTTTTTGTAACAAAATACAGCCCTGTCTGTCTAGACAAAAAAAAATATTTTGTATAATTTATCTAAACATGTTGAACAAAAAGATAATGCAAATGTTCTAACTAATTCCTACCCAACAATCTGCGGCGGTAATTTTTTTCACATTTGCATATCGTTTTACTCAAATTTATTTAAATGAACTGTAAATATATTCCGGCAAATAATGGCATTTTAAGAAAGTTTCTAATAGATTCCAGCGGCTGGGAAACTACCCAAATTATCGAACTAGCAAAAACAGCGGCTCGCTTCTAAACTTTTGCTCATCTATTCCCGTTTTTTTTACCCTTTAAGCTCCTTTTCACCGGAGTGCCGTATAGACCCACTCACCACAAACCTAACCGATCACTCGTAAATTTTACAACACGCGTTCCAAATCGACAGTTCCTGGTTGTTTTCAGTCAATATAGCGTTTATTGAATCATCGCAAATTTAATGGGGATGCCACTACTCCTCCATGTGGACATACCCTGGCTGTGCAGATGGAGAAGATGTCTTCACTCGTCCAGAGTTTTAACATCCATTCGGTGCTGTCTACACATTTTCTATTTAATGCTTTTTTGATAACCTCATGTGAAATATTGTCAAAAGCTCTTTCCATATCCAAAACATACTACAGTTTCTAGGTTATCTAAGGCACCTCGGATATTCTTTGTCAGTTGTACCAGTGCAGTCTCCGTAAATCTGTTTTTTATTGAATATTTAAATGGAAAATGTTCAGCATGAAGGTATTCATACATGTACCTTCGGAAGTATAGGGTGGTTCTCAAGTAATTGTACATAGTACAGTACAGTACAGTACAATCTTCTCTTCAAAATATTGCGATTTAAATCAACTAGCCTTAATAAAATGTTGATATTAAGAGAGATACAGATTGTTTAACATAAAATTTCAATTTGCGTTTTAAATATTAAAAGTATCATACCATATTTTTCATGTTAACTGCTACTATACCATAATACTGTTCATCTTAATACTAAAAATAGTTATTTATGTAGGTATCAAGGCAGCATTCTTTATCGGACGAGTCTGAAATTATGAGACCAGCGAAGCGAGGCGAATAACAGGCGAGCCCGATAAACACACTTTACTGACGTGGTGCATACAAAATTTTACCGTCAACTACTCAGAATTCAGGATAAAAAAAACTGAGGTAGGTATATAGGTTATAATTTGTTATTTTTAAATTGAAGGTACACCCTGAAGCATTATAAAAGTTGATTCCTGAAGTCAAAGGAGCTCCAACAATAATTTGTTATTAAATAAATCGCAAGAAAACTATTATGGAGCTGTAATAGGGAGAAGCGTGACACTGACAGATGATGATTTTCGAGTAATGCCAAAGTAAAAATACTTTACCTGCCGCATATGTCACTTTACCTGCCGCAAATGCGGCAGATAAAGTAAAGGACGGTAAACTGTTTGTTTACTTCCGGAAATCAATCTGATAATTGACGGCTTTACTGACGGTTGGCGATAATAGTTATTTATGTACCAATAAGGCAGTAAAGTGATTCTTTATCGGACGAGTCTGAAATTATGAGACGAGCGAAACGAGGCGAATAACAGGCGAGTCCAATAAAGACACTTTTCTGACGTGGTGCATACAAAATTTTATCGCCAACTGCTCAGAATTCAGAATGTAAGAAACTGAGGTATATTTCATTCCATTTCATTCTGACAAAGTAAACAGCAAATATAGAACAAATCTACTTATTATTTGTTATAGGTATTTAAATTGAAGGTAGACCCTGAAGCATTATAAAAGTTAATTCCTGAAGTCAAAGGAGTTCCAACAATAATCTGTTATAAATAAATCGCAAGAAAACTATTATCGAGCCGTAATAGGAAGAAGCGTGACACTGACAGATAATGATTTTCGAGTATAATGTCAAAGTCAAAATACTTTACCTGCCGCAAATACGGCAGATAAAGTAAGGGAAGGTAGACTGTTTGCTTACTTCCGGAAATCAATCTGATAATTGACGGCTTTACAGACGGTTGGCGATAAAAATAATTATCGTACACACTACATTTTTCGAACGTAATTTCATTGAATAATAATCATGCAGTTAATCACTAAAATGTGATTATCTCAAAAACCGTTAAGATGTGGGGATACAAACAATTATACCTTTTATTTGTTGTAATGATGTGGCTTCAATATTTTTTACAAAAGTAGCGCTAATGTGAAAGGCAAAAAAGTTTTGCGTACATTTATGCCGCATACGTGGCCTATATGGCGCCCTCTACAAAATACATCAAAATTGGTACAAAATTATGAATTCTCATATCAAAAATCCCCCAACCTAAAATTTTTGTGCATATACGTCAAAAAGCGTTGAAGCTATTGTAAAAAAACGAATATTAAAATTTCATGTTGAACACCCTGTATCTCTCTTAATATCAACATTTTATTAAGGCTAGTTGGTTTAAATCGCAATATTTTTAAGTGAAGACTATACTGAACTTCCATGTACAATTACTTACGGACTACCCTGTAAATAAAAATAATTAAACAGAAACAGTGGGATTTATGATGGCAATTCGAGAGCAAGTGAATAATGCCAACAATTACTAGAAATTTGTTATAAGAGAGACGATACAACACATAACATAGTGATTTTCAGTAATGGATAACATTGATTAACTGACTAACTATTTTTTATTGTGAAAGTATTATTGAGATGTTTGATCCTTTATCTTATTCACGAATAATTATTGATCTCCAAAACACCCAAGTTTTTTCCTGAAGTCTAGGAAAAAAATACTATACCTATTGGCAACATCGTGAGACAAAATTTTTATTACCTGAATCCGCTCAGTCCAGACCGTTTCTCGATATCTTAATCAGTTTCCAAGTTATTGGCTCATGAAATGTGTCTGAATTCCTATTATCACCCAGTATATAAGAAATATCTCTTATCACAGTCATATATCCCTCTCCCCAGCAATTTTTGCGATGAGATGAAAAACGCTTCACCTCTAGTTGATGTTCTTAGGAATAGTTTTTTGCATAGAAACTATTTTAAAGCAGCCATATGAAAGAACAGTTTTTCGAGATGATTCTTATCTGTTCCATTGCAGCTTTCGAAAAAAAAACATGCCTTGTTCTCTTCTCTATACGTTCTTGAAAGAGCCCAACTACTTGACAGGAACTAAGACTGCTAATTACCTCTTTATGTCGGACGAGGGTTCTTTATTCGTTGCAGAAGAGTTTTTGTGTTAGGAAAAGAGAGGACACTGACTGGGAACCCGATAACATGAATTAAATCGCTGTTTTTTAATATTGAACTATTTACTTATAAAAAATATTCAAGATAAACGCGCTTTAAAAGAAATTAAACTGAAACATAAGACACTTTTGTCTATTTAGATTAAAAACAAAAAAGAATGAATTTTTATTTTCTTTAATTAGGTACTTTTAAACCAGACGTGATACACCGGTTTCCAAAACGTTCCTGAATTGCACTTATCAATAAAGAAACTAATGTGGCAATTCTAGGTTTGGTCGTAAAATTATTATAAATTCGTCACATACAAGGATCTGATACATTTGTGATCGTAAAAATTGTTATTCTGGATTAATTTCTGTGAACG
This sequence comes from Galerucella calmariensis, assembly GCA_910591675.1. Classification (NCBI taxonomy): domain Eukaryota; kingdom Metazoa; phylum Arthropoda; class Insecta; order Coleoptera; family Chrysomelidae; genus Galerucella; species Galerucella calmariensis. The sequence continues at coordinate 7,043 of CAJUYG010006090.1, forward strand.
TCTGCATTACAGTGACACAAATGAACCACTGCACTTCACGCTTCACGCCTATTGCAAATTTTCTATAGGCGTATAGAAAGTTACACATTTCCTTAGAGGTGTGCGCAGAATTGATGCATTAGGTATCCCCCACTATTTATTATTTGACGGATTCCACATACTCCAATTGAAAAATGATATGCTCAACACCATGATGTGTTTTTTTTTTAGATTTTTTAGAGTAGCTCTACATAGTATAGTAATTTTTGTGCTCAACATTCCATCTTTTTAAAACTTCTACATTTATACAGTGCTATTCAAAAGTCCCCTCCACCCTCGTATCTTTTGAACGGCTACACTTACATTAATAAAATTTGGAGGGTGGAAATAAAGTGTTGTAAACTTCTTTACGAATGGTAACAGGTGACGTAATAGTAATAGATGACGTCACAGTGCCACTCTGGCCAATAATTTTAAATAGGACCTTATGGCAAGTGATATCTCGTTTGGAAGGCATTGACATTGGCTACATAGCCATATTAATTTTGTTTGGGTTTGAACTAATTTTGACGGACAGATTAAATAGATATCAAAATTATTATTTCACATTTAAATATTGAAGATTTTTCAGGCCGCCTCTGGTTAGTTGTCGAAAAAATTGACGTTTTTAATTTAATAGTATTTGTTGCTTTGCAAAGGTTTTCTAAATAGCTTAAATATTTAATTTTATTATTGTTTAACGAGACGTTTGAGAGACTACATAGGCAAAATGATACGTACTCAAGCCGACAAAGTAGCAGCTATCTTAATAATTGGTGAATCTAGAAATAATCTCCATGAAGCGGAACGTTTATTTAATGAGAGATACCCAGATTGCCCTATCTCGAGAACTTATTTGAGGGAGCTTCTTCACAAGTTTGAAGCAACAGGTAGTATTCAAGATGCCAAACGATCTGGTCGACCAACATTACTGATGATAAAAAAATTGATATAGTTGCTGAAATGGTAGTAAACCCTACTTCCTCTTCAACTAAAGTTGCGTCTATCTGTGAAGAAAGTAAAAGTACAGTACAGAGAGTGTTGGCTAAAAATAAATTTCATCCATACAAGTTAAAAATGGTGCACCACCTTTCGGATGACGACCCCGACACAAGACTCGAATTCTGTGAATGTATGACAAATAAAATTGGTCAAAACTCACATTACACAAAAACAATTTACTTTAGGGACGAAAGTACTTTTTGCCTCAATGGAAATGTGAATACATAAAATGTAAGGTATTGGAGTGACACAAATCCTCACACCTTTCGTGAACAACATACACAATTTCCAGAAAAAGTCAATGTTTGGGCAGGTATTTTGGGGAACCACATAGTTGGTCCTGTCTTCCTAAATTTAAATTTAAGCAGTGAAATGTAGCTGGAGATGTTACAAAATGCAATTGAGCCGTTAATTCTTGAAATTCTTGAAGATAATCCCGATGAATTCGGTCATCTGGAAATAACATCTCAACAAGATGGTGCTCCTGCACATTATTATGGTGCTATAAGACTTTACCTGGATGAAGAATATCGAGGTAGATGGATCGGCCGGCGAGGTCCTATAGAATGGCCATCTCGGTCACCAGATCTGACACCATTAGATTTTTTCCTATGGGGGTACTTGAAATCCATGGTTTATACTACGGCACCAGATAGCATTGGCGTTTTGAAAGAAAAAATTATTGTCGAATGCAATGCAATTTCAGCTGACACATTCGAACGAGTACGACAAGAGTTTACTAATAGGATGTATTATTGTCAGGAAGTAGACGGAGCACATTTCGAACACTTGCTATAAGAATTCATTGTTGATATTTCATCAATTAAATTTAGAAAAATAATTTAAATAATTTTGGTATTTATTTAATTTATCCGTTAAAATTAGTTTAAGCACAAACAAAATTAATATGGCTATGTAGCCAATGTCAATGCCTTTCAAACGGGATATCACTTGCCATAAGGTCCTATTTAAAATTATTGGCCAGAGTGGCACTGTGACGTCACCTATTACCATTCGTAGAGAATTTTACAACACTTTATTTCCACCCTCCAAAGTTCATTAAAGTAAGTGTAGCAGTTCAAAAGATACGAGGGGGGAGGAAACTTTTGAATAGCACTGTATATCAATAGTTTCACAGCACAAGGAAAATACCCTCCAATTGCTTTTATATTTTACCATTTCTCTCCATCTACAAATATTCAATAGCTCTAGGTCCTTTTCTACTTCATCTATTCACTTATTTTTTAGCCTTCCCGTTTTATAAGTATTTCTTCGGTAGCTCAGTTATTTTCTAGTCTCTTTATGTGCTATAAGTATATCTCATGATTAGTTAATCTGATCCAGATATCTTCTAATATTATCTCCCATATATCTAGTAGTTTCTATTACGAGGATGTATTGATATCTAGTTAGCCTAGACCAGTTCCAAGCATAAACAAAATATTGGGTTACCATAGCAACGAACAATAACACATTAGAAGTGTCAGTGTGAGGTTGGACGTCAAAAAAGTAAACCAGAGTTACGCAATAAATTTAAAAAAAAGATGTACACCGAAATTGTAAGAATCGAAAAATAGGAGTATCGAGCCATCATCAAGTACCTGTATTTAAAAGGGTTAAGAGGTAAGCAGATTTACGAAGATATGCTAAATACCCTTGGTGATCAATGTCCTTTGTCCTCTCCAATACCTAAGACGTTTCGTGTCCAAAAATCGGCTGGAAAAGTTCTTGCTTCAGTTTTTTGGGATTGCCCAGGAGTAATCATGATTGATTATTTGGATAAGGGTAGAACAATAACTATTCGACATTACTGACAATTCCACGGGAAAAAATGGAAGAGAAAAGACCCGGAGATTACTATTCGACATTACTGACCACTCTACGGGAAAAAATTGAGGAGAGAAGACGCGGAAAGCTATCCAAAGGTGTTTTGTTATTGCAGGACAACGCCCCTGCACACAAATCTCATGTTGCCATGCACAAAATTCGTGATTTAGGGTTTGAATTACTAGAACACCCCCCTTATTCACCAGATTTGACTCCGTTCGACTATCATCTCTTTCCTCAATTGAAAAAAAGTTTAAAAGGTCGTAAATTTTCTTCCAAAGAGGAGGTGATAAAAGCTGTGGAGGTCTGGTTTGCAGAGCAAGAAGAAACATTTTTTTTGAAAGGTCTAGAGACGTTGCAGGTTCGCTGAAATAAATGTATCCAATTAAGAGGAGAATATGTTGAGTAATAAAATATTTTGACATTGAAATTTTGTTTGGTTCTATAGTAAGCTAAGAATTTTTCAATATACATATATGTATTTTGTATTTATAATTTACATTTTTATGTATTCCTGTAGTTATTATAATAAGGAAACCTTCAGTAATGATTTTTGTTTAATAAAAGAAATCTCATTCTTTCTAATTGGTAGCAATTTCCTGAGAGAAAAGGAGACTGCTCTAGGAACTGCCCACTATGAAGCAAAATAATGTCTTGTTTTGTTTCTTGATATAATCAGTGGTTTGTTATTTCAAACGGTCTGGATGATATAATCATTAATAAGCTTGGATGATAAATAGACGTTTAGAATTACTCATTCGCGCTTTTCTTTGTTACGGTTTTTCTTACAAATTTCGGTTTGTCCAAAGTGTCTCCTAAGTTCAGAAAAATGGGAGACATTTAATCGTTTTGAGAAAAATAAAAATGAGAAACAATAAAAAATGAATGATTTTTATAATTAGTTTGAATAATTATACAGAAAAAGCCATCCCATTTCATTTCCCACTACTTATCAACTTTAGACTAGAAGCAAGTTGAAATTTCATTTGATTTCGCTAAGAAAATACAAGTGAATTTTTATATAACGCATAGCAGAGTATCATGCGCAATTCAAAAACATAAACTGAAAATAAAATGTATAATACCTACACTGAGAGTTCGCGAATTGTTTTCTGTCTGTCCTTTCATTATAAATTGTTCATAATATAATCCAGAATGTTTAACACCGACACAAAAATCATCGTTATCTATTATAGGTGGACAGAGAAATTTTCGAGATAATATTTTGTGCTACTACACTTCCTGGTGATCAAATTGCTATTGCGGAGAATGCAAATGCTACAACTTTACTTCTCAATAGTCCGGTATTAGCCAAGGGAAAATTGAAATCGGTTCTTTACATTACGCATCCCTTCACGGAAATAGGACAAGCAGCAGGTGAAGATTTTTGACAAAAATCCCACCAGAAAACGGATTGTTAGATTATACAAGATTTGATGAGGTTGCTAATCAGCCCATTCCGCAGGGTTCAGATCCCTATTACGGTATTATGAATTTGAATTACATTCTCCAGCCCGACTCTTTTCAAGTAGCCAATCAGCCACAAAACTGAATCTTTCATATAATATCTTGCTGGTGGTGCACTGACTTTGGGTACAGTTTACTTTTGTAAGTGACAGAACATGCACTAGGTTTGGTCTGTCAACCCGATACAGTGTACTGTTGACATACCTATTGAGGCTTGAATAAGTTTTCCATTTGGATGGTGCTATCTCATACTTTTTCTATTTTCATCTTTCCACTCTTTTTTTTTCCACTCACTGGTAGATGATGTTGTCACCCTGGATCCGCTTTCGCATTACGAAGAGTGACCCGCTCTGTACTACTTGGGCATTTTCACCATTCTGCTTGTTGACCTTTCCGACACGTCCACCTCCTGCTTCAAGTGGTTATTTCAGTCTGGGATCTCCGCGTGCATTTCAGGTTTCCCAGATGTCGTCCATCAAGTGTTGTCGTCTCTTTGCGCGTGAGACCGTTTCGACATAAGCGGCTAGGTGGTTCCAGTTCTCTTACTTTTTTAGTATCAATTTCACGATTTTGTCGGGAGTAAAATGTCCGATCTTCTCTATCAGTACTCTTCGTTCTGATTCCCACCGTTGATAGGGAAACAACAAATGTCCGGGTCGTCTCGGATATTTCCGTATGCCAGGCGAATCTATGACCTTTCCTTGCTTACACAAGCGAGATCGGAATTATCCATGTACAGACAGTAACTGTGTGAGCCAATCATTCACTTCTTCATGTTCTCTCTCATTCCAAGCTTTGTAAAAGGCGAGCAGTCCATTTTCCTCTGCAGTCAGACCCCTCTTTTCCAGCTATTTGTTCTCGGCTTATCACTTGTTCTATCCTTTCTGAGAAAACGTAATTTTTTAAGGTAATAAAATACGATTAAAATGAGGGGTCGAGCGACTTGATCGGTTCATAAGCAGCTGAGGAAAATTGACTATTCATCTTTGTTATCAGTGGAGTAGTTGATCCACAGAGTACACCATTTAACAAGAGACGAAAGCTTTGTCGGCTCCTTTGAGGTCGGACTTATACGATATTGAGCGGAAATACGTCAAGGCATTGGAACATATACTACCTAATACACTGAGAGAAGTTACACCGAGTATTGATTCGAAGTAAAACCATAACTACACTGAGAAAAATAGTAGTGTCGATGAACTTCCCTTCCAATTAGGACTATCGAATTTCTTATGGAAACTCAGGTTCTGTCTTTCCTGGAACGTCAAACTCGACGGAAGTACCAACAACACCCTCACAATACGACTGGCAATTGATGAGGACAAGATAAGGTGGGCCATATCGGGCTTCTCCCCCT